>CM066035.1:949328977-949551477 GCA_033557465.1 Ichthyophis bannanicus | reverse complement strand
TGCATGACACTGCACTTCTTTGCATTAAATCTTAACTGCTAAGCATTAGACCATTCTTCCATTGTATGTTCTCAACCACTCACATTGCTATTTTTTATATTGTGTGATAAGGAAGCTTATCATAGCTCAGGAAGGAGCTATAGAAAAGGTGAAGTGACTCTGAACAAGCAACCTGTCAGTTCTGGTAGAAATAAGAAAACAGAATTTTGCCATAAAAGACTACCAGTCCCAGAATGCACCAGGTTTCCAACAGCCATTAGAGGAGCTGAAGTGGGGAAACGTGTGTTCAATCAGGAGGGCTATGAGATAATCCCTAAGCACTCATCTCAAAGGGCAGGGCCTGATTCAGCACAACTGCGCTGTGTTAGGGAGGAGCACTCATCCAAGCAGAATAAGAGTAGACTTTATTCTACAGATGACCATCTTCATGATCACCTTGGATATCCAGAGAATTGTCCTCAGTATCCTGAGAATCAGCTTGAGTTTGATCATCAGTTTTATCTGAAGGATCATCAGAAGCAGAAGCCAAACCGGACGGACAGAGAGGGAAAGAGACCCTTTGGAAGAAGGAAGAGAAAAGCCTTTGAGAGGTCTAGAAGAGTCCAAAGCAGTACGTATACTGGGAGGTATTCCAAGGGCCAGCATACACCATTGGACTGGGGAAAGCCAGAGGAATGGTGCTGCAGAGCTAGGAATCACCAGAGGCTACCTGTGAGGGAGACAGCTGCACGTGGAAGGGACCCTAAGACCTGTGCCAGAAGGTATGTGAAGAGAGATCCAGTGTCCAGGGATCTGGATTGGAAGGCTGGACATAAGAACTGGACTACATACTGGCCAGGCTATATAGAGAGGAACTCTAGCAGCAATGGAAGCTCAGGTATGAACACTGATCTATGCCCTAGCTATAACCTTGAAAGACAGCAGGGAAACAAGTATTCTCCTGAAAATGCTCCATTGAGAGATTCATCTGTGCCAATCCATGATATTGAACCTATGCTTGTTGAACAAGGGGGAATAATAGCAGATGAGGATCCTGTTTATATGGACTGCTCTCTATCTAAACTCCGTTGGTAACTTTCTGTTATAAAGTACAGCAACCATCACAAAGAAATACAAATTTGTTCTTTAATCTACTCAGAAAAGCTCCTGAAGCAGGATTTGACCCACACAGTGGAAGGCAAGCCAGCTAAGGGGTTTCAGCTGGATAACTGCTAGCAATTAAGCCTTACCTAATTGCTTGTGAGCTAGGAGAGAATCTAGTCTGAATCTGTGTGGGAAGTAATCAGAAGTTAATCTGAAAAGAACAGTTTGTTTCTTGCTTTGTGGCTTTTCATTTGTTGTTTTTCCTGATTTTGACTTTGTTTTTCCAAGTTAACACTGAAAGCAAGTAACCTAATTTATGTGCTACCAAGCATATCTGTGTTGGGAGAAATAACCCCATAAATAAATATCTTATTGGTTTTACCCAAGAGCACAACTAAATTATTGTCAGCAGCTGTGTCTGGTGTGAATGAACTACATTGCCCACAATACCTTGCAAATCATATAGAAATATGCACTTGCCAAGAGTGTGAAGATTCTCACCCAGGCAGCCGTCTGACAAATGGCGTAGTTGGCAGGATTGCTTTTGCACAAAAGGGGATTTACTTGCTGGGGATAACAACTAAAGTTCAAGTTTAAAGCTGGAAAAAAAAGATTTTCCCTCAACTACACTTTGGAGGAAAAGGGGTTGTTCCAGGAAGCTGTCCCAGGAGGAAAAGACCCTGTGCAGAGCTGGATTCATCACTGAGACAAGGTAATAAGTACCTGGGCATGTCTAGTGGTGGATGGGAGTAAGCACAGGGTAATTGAAAAAAAAAAAAGTAGAAAAAAACACACCTGTTTGGAAGGTGGTGCACTTTGGGGGTTTTTTTCTTTGTTTCTTGCAGGGATCAAGATGGATCCAAAGGAACTACCTCAGTGGATGGCAGCCCAGTTTAGCAGGCAGCAGGAGCTAGCACAGCAGGCTCAGGGCACTGCTATGAAAGCCTTAATGGACCAGCAGAAGCCAGTGCTTGATCTGGTACAAGCCCTAGTTCAGCTGCAGAACCAAAGTGGAACAGATGCAAGACCAGCAGCAAATACTGGTACACCACATGTGGACAGTGTGGGACTCAATCAGGGGATTGGGGCATTTAGTTTTGGGAAGATAACTCCAGAGGATAATGTTGATGATTTTCTAGAGTCTTTTGAAAGAGTGGCACAAGCATTAGCATGGCCAGAGACCCAGTGGGCAGTAAGGCTGGCAGCCTCATTAACTGGAGAGGCGCTTGCAGCTTACAGAGCAATGCCAGCAGCCCAGGTTTTGAATTATAAGGATGTAAAGGCTGCTATTAGAGATCGCCTAGGGTTGTCTATTTCAGAGTATAGGCGAATGTTTAGAGCTACTACATTGAGAGTGGGTGAAACACCCAGGGCTCTGAGTCAGAGAATCAGAGGTTTAGCTGTAAAATGGTTGGAGCCTGAGCAAAAGACGGTAGAAATGTTATTAGACATTATAATGCTGGAACAATTTATGTCTGGGGTGCCTAAAGATTTGCACACTTTCCTTATACAGCAAAATTGCCAAAATCTTGGAGAGGCAACCATGCTAGCAGAGAGATTCTTGGAAGCCACGCAGGCTTGCCATAGAATGGGTGGCCCTCTGAAGATTGGTGCTGAGGCAAGATGTGCTGTATCAGAAAAGAAAATAATTAAAAATGTTTCTGAAAATGAATGTACTGTATCAAACCAGATGACACAGTGGAATAGAAAGAAATGTTTCAAGTGTGCAAAATGGGGACATTTAAAAAAGAGATGCCAGACACACACTAGCTTAATGGGTGTGGATTTAGAACAGCCCAAAGAAGGATTTCTTTTGATGGTTGATGTGCAAGGAATTACCACAAATGCTTTGTTAGACTCTGGGGCAGACCAGAGTATGATGTCAAAAAGGCTTTGGAAGAGGATAGAGGCCCAAGAAGGATTTGTGCCTAGAACCCCTGAAAGCCAAGTTCACATCAGATGCATTCATGGTGCTGCAACATCATATCCCAACTATAGGCTAAAGGTTAAGTGCCTGGGGGGACAAGAGGAAGCCCTGTTAGCAGTGGTGCCTAGGCTACCCTTTGATTTGGTTCTAGGAAGAGACTGGCCAAGATTTAAGCAGGGTCTAGTGGAAGGACTAGGAAAGAAGGAGGGAGAAGGTTTAATGGTAATAGCTCCCTGGCCTTTATTTGGAAGTCCTCAGACCCCAGCTAAAAAGATGGTTAAGCGTCCAGAAGACCAAGCTACCCCAAAGCAGACATTCGTCCTAAAGTACCATAGGGTCACAGAGAAGGCCCAAGCTCCTAAGCGGGCAACCCCTCAAGCTGCTGGGTTTGACCTGTGCAGCATAGAAAATGTGACTGTAGGGGGCGGAGCCTAGATTCGAGCAAGATGGACGTGTAGAGCTGATGCTCCGGAGGGGCCTGGCGAGAATCCTGGACAAACGCACCTACCTCGAAGTTAAATATTGATAAGCAGGGAGGATTGCCGCTACGGAAGATGTCTGGACCCAAGCCGACACGGCTAGACTTTCCCCCTTCGCAGAACAACAGTGCGAAGCGATCCAAAACGGAGCCCCCTTCTCCGCAGAAAATGGCGGCGGGGCGGGATTCAGAGGCCATGCAAGAATTGCTAGCGGAGGTGCGGGCGATAAAGGAGATGGTTAAGGCAAACGGTGAGGCCTTAACAACAGTGCAAGAGGATATGTGTGCACTGCGTACCAACCTGGAGGCGCTTACTCTGCGGCAAGATGTGATAGAAAACAAGGTGGCTGCGCATGAGGAGCGGCTGAGAGTGGTCGATAAGCAGAACAAGCAAATAAGGGCGCTGCAAAGGGATCTCGAGGATGGCAGCAATAGAGCTCGAAGGAACAATGTGCGCATACTGGGGGTCCCTGAAG
Organism: Ichthyophis bannanicus; assembly: GCA_033557465.1. NCBI lineage: Eukaryota > Metazoa > Chordata > Amphibia > Gymnophiona > Ichthyophiidae > Ichthyophis > Ichthyophis bannanicus. Next base: position 949,547,513 of record CM066035.1, on the reverse strand, counting down.
GAGCTGAGGGAAAAGATATCTTCGCGTTTCTGGGCAAAATGATCCCTTCAGTGTTGAAGATAGCGTTTACGTTCCCGTTTGAAATTGAGCGAGCGCATCGGGTGCCCTCACAGGCCCAGCCTAATACTAAAAGGCCGAGGCCCATCATTTTGAGAGTTCTACGATTCCAGCAGGTGGTCCAGATTATGGACGCCGCTCGCACTCGATCCCCCACGGACTTTGAAGGTCATAGACTGTCATTTTTTCCGGATTTCGCTAAGAGCACCGTGGAGAGGCGCAAGCGTTTTCTGATGATGAGGCCTCGATTGCAACAGTTACAGGCGAGATTCGGGCTGATGTATCCTGCCAAGATGAGGGTTACCTTGCATAATCAGACAAGGACTTTTGAAGACCCCGAAGCTCTGGGCGAGTACTTGGAAGAGAAAGAGGCAGCCCAAATGCACTGAACTTCTCTTTTTACAGGGACACAGTTTCTGGTGCATTAGGGAAATATCTCACATTGGTTGCTGAAGATATGGACGGCGTACAGTGTTTATACTGTTTCACATCTCTGTTGTTTGTGTGGTATATGACTCCTTTTAGTTTAACTGTGGGAGTCTAAGGTGAAATGTTAAACAAGTGTACATAAGTGTGGTAATAGGGCAGGATTGGGCTGAAGAAGCGAAGGGGTTTGTTAGTGTTATGTGGTGTTCTGTAGGGTGCATGGGAGACAGCTCTGGGGCGTTGTCATTTTCTCTGTGTGGAGTGGCCCCTCTGTGTCTGTTTTGCTTGTAGTGGGGTCACCCTTGGGGTGTGGTATGGTTACTCTCCCTTTAAGGTTCCTTAAGGAAACAGGAAAGAGTGTTCGTATACCAACTGTATTAATCAGCAATATGAGCAGCAGTGCCATTAATTTACTTTGGTTTTGTTATCAAGAGGGGAGTGCACTTCCTGAGCTAGCTATGAAACCAATGTTCTCTGGGGATAAAGCCTTGTGCCTGCAAGATTATGGGATAATATATAGACATGGTCTTTAAAATACTATCCCTTAATGTGAAGGGCATTAATAATCCCATTAAAAGGAAGAAAATAATATTGTATGGGAAACAAGAGAAAGCTGATATATTACTTTTTCAGGAAACACATTTGAATATGAAGGAATCATTGAAGCTTAATATTATGCCCTTCACATTAGTGGCGTACTCTGCCGGGGTACATAAACGTAACGGGGTTGCCATTCTGGTGCGGAAGTCCTTGCTCCCGGAGGTCTTACAAGTCAGGGCAGACACGGATGGGAGATGGGCTAAAGTGCTTGTGCGGATAGGTGAATTGGAATTGGCTATTTTCAATATATATGGTCCTAACTTGGATAGTCCCGTTTTCTTCAGCTCTATAGCTGAGGAAGTTTATAATGTTTCATCCATTCCTGTGATTTTAGGGGGGGATTTCAATATGGTTTTAGACCCCTTAATAGATAAGAGGCCCCCTAAGACTGGCACACCTTTTAAGGCTAGTACTGTTCTGTCTTCTCTGATGCAGGACGCCGGGCTAGTGGATATTTGGCGTCTGCAGCACCCGGCTGGGCAAGATTTTACTTTTTTTTCTCATCCTCACCAAACGCAGTCGCGTATAGATTTTTTTTTGATTTCTAAGACCCTATGTGCCAATATCATCTCATCAGATATACATTCGGTTCATGTATCGGATCACGCGGCTATATCTCTACTGCTGCAGGACGGTAAAGCTGGCCTTTCGCATGGGAGATGGTCTTTTGATCGATCCCTGTTAGAGGTACAGGAGTTTCGCCTGACAATACAGGCGGCTATAGCGGACTATTTTCAGCTTAACCTCCCGCAAGCCACAGCAAGCTGGGCTTGGTGGGAAGGTTTTAAGGCCTCTATAAGGTCGACTATCACCAGCTATAGTATATGTCAGGCAAAACAGCGTAAAGCAAAAGTGGACGCTCTGGAAGCGCAGATAAAGGCTGGGGAGCGTGTGTTGGTACAACGATCTGACCCGTGTATATTAATACGGCTCCAGCGGCTTAGGTTCCAATATAATGCGCTTCTTTTTGAGGAAGCGTCACAGAATATTAGGCTACAGAGAGGTACATACTATTGGGAAAGCAACAAAGCCAGTAGACTTTTAGCAAATGCATTGCGGGCACGGCGGGATGCAGGCCGTATTGCGGCACTGCGCACCGCGCAAAGTCAGGAGATAGTGGTGAAGGATAAGGACATCGTAGACGTGTTTAGAGCCTTCTTTGAGCAGTTGTATGCTTCGGAAGCTCAGTGTTCTCAAGCGGAGTTTGAAAGTTTGGTGGCTGGGCTGCAGCGACCTGTGCTCAGTGAGGATGTTTCGGGGAACTTGGATGCGCCAATTTCGTTGGATGAAATCTCTCAGGCTATACGGTCAATAGCTACGGGTAAAGCATGTGGCCCAGATGGTCTTCCTATAGAGTTTTTCAAGGTCTTCTCGAAGGAGATAAGTCCGCATCTGCTGGTGTATTTTCAGTCCCTTGAACAGGCACTCCCTCAGGTGGGTGCATTTGCTCTTGCGAACATCATTGTCTTGGAAAAGGAGGGACGCGATCCTCAAGGTGTTGGTAATTATCGTCCCATATCACTTTTAAATGCAGATTATAAGATCTATGCGTCCATTCTGGCACGGCGTTTAACCAAGGTGGCCCCTCTGTTAATCCATCCTGACCAATGTGGGTTTGTTGAAGGGCGGTCTACAGCTGATAATGCCAGGCTGTTGTGCCATGTTTTGTCCAGCGCTGGACACCAAGACAGTCCCCTTGTGGGACTGTCTTTGGATGCAGAGAAAGCTTTTGATCGCTTAGAGTGGTCATTTATGTTTGCGGCTCTTAAATGGTTTGGTGTTGGGGACGGTTTTCTTAGTCTTCTGCGGGTAATGTATATGCAACCGGCCGCAAGAGTCTGTGCAAATGGGATCCAGTCCAATACTTTTGTGCTTAACCGGGGCACCCGTCAAGGTTGCCCTTTGTCCCCGTTATTGTTTAATATAGCGCTGGAGCCTCTTGCTCTTTTACTGCGACAGAATCAGAGAGTTCATGGAGTGCTAATTGCTGGTACAGAAATTAAAATCTCAGCATATGCGGATGATTTGTTGCTGTTTACTACTCCGGACTCAGTGTCTAGTATTTTGGAGCAGATTGGGCAGTATTCCCAGTGGTCTGGGTATAAAATTAATTGGTCTAAATCAGTTGCTTTCCCTTTAAATCCATATGTACACAAGGAGGATCTGGCGCAATATCCTTTTATATGGGAACCTGGAATGGTTAAATATTTGGGGGTACATTATTGTTACCCCCTCGAGAATACGATTAAATTTAATGCTGAGGCCATTTTGGCTAAAATTAGAGCTCTGGCTGCCAGATGGTCCCCCTTGATGTTATCTTGGTGGGGGCGTCTGGAGACTATTAAAATGGCCATAGCGCCAAAGATTAATTATGTTTTGGAAATGCTCCCGTGCTATCTGCCAGTAGCTGTATATAAGGAGATGGAGCGGCTCTTGAGTCGCTTTCTTTGGAAAGATAAGCCTCCGAGAATAGCCATCAAGAAACTGAAGTCTGATACGGATCATGGGGGGGTAAATTTCCCGGACTTTCTGGCCTATCATAGAGCCTTCTTGTTACGGCAGGGCTCCAAGTGGGTAGAGCCGGTCACGGAGCGGAGCCCGGTGTGGCTGCTCTTGGAGGAGAGCCTGGTAGCTCCTGTGCCTTTGGAGTTCCTTCCGGGAGCTCTTTTACCAAATGAAAGGGCGCCTGAGATGATACTGGACACTCAGAAAGCTTTCCTAGCATTGATGCATGTTCCGGGTTTGGGGGATAAATTCTCTGGCCTGCTTCCATTGTGGTTTAATCCCTTATTTAAAATTCAGCGGAAAGTAGTTGCCTGGCGGCCATGGTTCTCTAAAGGTATTTGGTCGCTTGGGCAACTGGTGAAGGATGGGGTTTGGAAAGATTTTGACAGTATTAAGCGGGAATTTCATCTCCCGGGAGCTGTTTTCTTTCAGTGGTTGCAGCTTCGACATTGTGTTGAGAGCTCAGTTGTGAAAATCAAGGGGTTGGATGCAGAGGCGGGGCTTATCCCCCTGATACATAAAATTGCTCAAACAAAAGGGGTTGCATCCTGTTATTATAAATGTCTGCGTAGGAGCCTACCTTTGCAGGTACAAGGTTTACAAAAGGTATGGGAGCATGACTCTGGTGTTTCTCTCTCTGGGCAGGGATGGGAAAGGTTTTGGAAGAAACAGGTCAGGGTATCCAAATCTGCTTCTATTACTCAGACACTGTTTTTCTTTGCCCAGAGGGCTTATGTTACCCCTGTTAAAATGGTTAAATGGGATGCAGCTGGTAGTAACAAGTGCTGGTCCTGTCTAACTTCTATTGGCACCCTGGAGCATATCGTCTTGGAGTGTCCTGGGGTGAGAGGGTTTTGGTCCCAGGTCTGGGAGCGTATACAAGTAGTTTTGGGGTTCAGGGCTCCTCTTACCTGGGCAATCCTGGGGCTTCGCTCTGCGGCAGAGATTCCTTCTTTGCGAAAAGAGTGCTCTTTCCTGTTAGACTTTATGGTGGGAATAGCGTTACACTTAATAGTCTGCAATTGGAAGCGCACCTATGAGATCAATTGGCGGGAATGGTGGAACCAGGTCTGCCTGTATAGTAAATTTGAGAGGCTGCCCAGGAAGGGTTTAAACCAGAAACCTGTTGACCAAAGTAAGTGGAAGGCTTTGCATGACTTTGTGGAGGTGGCTCAGTATGAGTACCGTTAAGGCGCTGCTTTGAGGATGATATTGACTCGTATGAATATTGCTGATTTTTTCTTTTCTTTTCTTTTCTCTTTCCTGTGTTTCGTTCTCTTCTCATTTTAGTATTGTGATGGGGACAATGGGAGGGTAGGTGGGAGGGGGAGTGAGGTGATGTTGGGATGTGGTTAAGTTGTATCAGTAGTTTTTCTTATTGTGTGCTGTGTTTTATTTTATTTGTTGATTTCTATGAAAACTTTAAATAAATGTTTAAAAAAAAAAAAAAAAAAAAAGAAAATGTGACTGTACCTAGCCAAGGGAGAGCCCTGGTTGACACCGGTCTCCAAGTGGAAATACCTATTGGATGCTATGGGAGAGTAGCCCCAAGGTCCGGATTAGCCCTTAAATATTTCATCGATGTGGGTGCGGGAGTAATTGATCCCGATTACAGGGGCAATATTAAAGTTCTGTTATTTAACTTTGGACAGAATGATTATCACGTGAAGACAGGAGACAGAATTGGACTGGGGAAAGCCAGAGGAATGGTGCTGCAGAGCTAGGAATCACCAGAGGCTACCTGTGAGGGAGACAGCTGCACGTGGAAGGGACCCTAAGACCTGTGCCAGAAGGTATGTGAAGAGAGATCCAGTGTCCAGGGATCTGGATTGGAAGGCTGGACATAAGAACTGGACTACATACTGGCCAGGCTATATAGAGAGGAACTCTAGCAGCAATGGAAGCTCAGGTATGAACACTGATCTATGCCCTAGCTATAACCCTGAAAGACAGCAGGGAAACAAGTATTCTCCTGAAAATGCTCCATTGAGAGATTCATCTGTGCCAATCCATGATATTGAACCCATGCTTGTTGAACAAGGGGGAATAATAGCAGATGAGGATTCTGTTTATATGGACTGCTCTCTATCTAAACTCCGTTGGTAACTTTCTGTTATAAAGTACAGCAACCATCACAAAGAAATACAAATTTGTTCTTTAACCTACTCAGAAAATCTCCTGAAGCAGGATTTGACCCACACAGTGGAAGGCAAGCCAGATAAGGGGTTTCAGCTGGATAACTGCTAGCAATTAAGCCTTACCTAATTGCTTGTGAGCTAGGAGAGAATCTAGTCTGAATCTGTGTGGGAAGTAATCAGAAGTTAATCTGAAAAGAACAGTTTGTTTCTTGCTTTGTGGCTTTTCATTTGTTGTTTTCCTGATTTTGACTTTGTTTTTCCAAGTTAACACTGAAAGCAAGTAACCTAATTTATGTGCTACCAAGCATATCTGTGTTGGGAGAAATAACCCCATAAATAAATATCTTATTGGCTTTACCCAAGAGCACAACTAAATTATTGTCAGCAGCTGTGTCTGGTGTGAATGAACTACATTGCCCACAATACCTTGCAAATCATATAGAAATATACACTTGCCAAGAGTGTGAAGATTCTTACCCAGGCAGCCGTCTGGCAATTGTTATACCTATAATACTGAAAAATTATTAATTTTTTAGTATTATAGCTACTGCTCCTCTCCCCAAACATACTATGATAATATAGTATTCAGAGTGTGATATAAACTTAACATGTAAATCAAATAATATTGTTTGTTGACCCTGTTAACATCCCAGTTTAACTCCCTTGTTCTAAGTAAAGTTTTATTTTACGTGTTCCCTGTAAACCACTTTGAATACAAGATAAGTAGTATAGAAAACTTGTTAAATAAATAAAATACAATAAATAAATAAATTTAAATCACTCTTATGGGAATGATGTTTTTGACAGGAATAACAGCTGGAATTGGAAATCAGCTTAGGGGTATGTTTACTAAACAGCGCACAAGTGCGCGGCGCACAATAGCGTGCGCTAAGGTACCTTAGCGCACGCTAATGATGCGTTTTTGAGCCCCGCACACGTGCGCACCGCACTAACGGGCCCGCTCATGTGCGCGGCGCGCAAATGAGCGATAAAGGCGTGGAAAGGCTCCCAGAGGGCGGAGAAAGGCTCCCCAGTGGCGGAGAGATGGGGTCAATGGGTGGAGAGTGGGAGGGGAGAGGCTCCCCGCACAGGAGCGGGGCTGAAATTCGAGTAAAAAAATACCGCGAGTGAAAACCTCGCGATAGAGCCGATTTAAAGGGAAGAGAAACCATTTCTGCCAGCAATGTACAGCAAAACCAGGGAAACCTACAAAACCTGAGCAGTGTGATACATGTGCACGGAACAAAAAGGCAAATAAACATTAAAAATGACCCCAACAAAATATAATAAAATTATAATCTAGCTGGGCAATAGTGATAGCAATGGGAAACATCAAAAAACACTCCCAAGAAAGCCCCAAAAAATAAATATGAATTTTAGAAGGGTCTACGCTCCTTCCCCATACAAGGTGAATGATCCCACAGTGAAATAGCACTGATCAGGGTTTCCCTCTCCATTGGACAGGTTACCTATGGCATGCACATGTTCCACAACAGCAGGGCGGGCAGGTCGGAATGGGCAATTGGACAGATGCTGGGAAAGGGGATACAGAGGGCTGCAGGCAGCACATGCTGTGGTGCAGTTGGGTCACAGTGCGGACTAGGCAGATGCCTAGATGGCACTTAGGAATGCTGAAACTGAACAGCAGCCAAACAGCAACTGATGAGGGCCCAACATGGGCACGAGAGTGTTTATCACAGTGTCACAGGGGATAGTACCCAGCAGGTACCCCCAAGGGCACAGAACATTGGCAGGCGGTGAATGGGGGACGTGCGCTGTGTTAGGGAGGAGCACTCATCTAAGCAGAATAAAGGTAGAGTTTATCCTCAGAATCATCATCATCTTCATGATCAACTTGGATATCCTCATCCTCAGTTTCATCTGGAGGATCATCAGAAGCAGAAGCCAGACCGGACGGACAGAGAGGGCAAGAAACCCTTTGGAAGAAAGAAGAGAAAAGCCTTTGGGAGGTCTAAAGGAGTTCATAGCAGTACGTATACTGGAAGGCATTCCAAGGGCCAGCATACACCATTGGACTGGGGAAAGCCAGAGGACTGGTGCTGCAGAGCTAGGAATCTCCAGACGGTACCTGTGAGGGAGACGGCTGCACGTGGAAGGGACCCTAAGACCCGTGCCAGAAGGTATGTGAAGAGAGATCCAGTGTCCAGGGATCTGGATTGGAAGGCTGGACATAAGAACTGGACTACATACTGGCCAGGCTATATAGAGAGGAACTCTAACAGCAATGGAAGCTCAGGTATGAACACTGATCTATGCCCTAGCTATAACCTTGAAAGACAGCAGGGAAACAAGTATTCTCCTGAAAGTGCTCCATTGAGAAATTCATCTGTGCCAATCCATGATATTGAGCCCATGATTGTGGAAGAAGAGGGAGACGGTGCAGATGAAGAATGTGTTTACATGGACTGCTCTCTGTCTAAACTCCTTTGGTGATTTCCTGTTATAAAGTACAGCAACCATCACAAAGAAATACAAACTTGTTCTTTAATCTACTCAGAAAAGCTCCTGAGTAGGATTTTTAGCCACGCAGTAGAAAGCAAGCCAGCTAAGGGGTTTCAGCTGGGTAACTGCTAGCAATTGAGCCTTACCTAATTGCTTGTGAGCTCTGAGGGAATCACTTCTGAGTCTATGTGTGAAGATATAAGAAGTTAACCTGAAAAGAACAGTTTTTCTCTTCTTTGTGGATTTTGTTTTGCTGTTTGATACACTGCTAAGAAAGTATTAGCTAAAGCCTACAGAAAAGACCAGTTTGTTACCAACCAGGTCTTTATTCTTTTGCTTTGATTGCCTAATAAGTTCAAATGTTGTTTTCCTGATGTTGTTTTTCCAAGTTTAACACTGAAAGCAAGTAACCTGATTTATGTGCTACCAAGCATATCTGTGTTGGGAGAAATAACCTCATAAATAAATATCTTATTGGCTTTACCATCAAGCACAACTAATTATTGTGAGCAGCTGTGTCTGGTGTGAATGAACTGCATTGCCCACAATCCCTTGCAAATCATATTGATATATGCACTTGCCAAGACTGTGAACATTCTCACCCAGGCAGCCGTCTGACAATACACAACCAAAGCTTTGGGGGAGAGAGACATAACTTCTTAAACAATAACTCTAACACAAGCAGTTTTCACATGTATGTTTCAAGACTGAAGAGAAAGTTTCTTCCCTGCGCTTTCTGTATTATAAACAAACCTAATTTCTCTGCTATGTGAAAGTTCAGCCTAGTCTTTCAGTAGAGTCTCTCAAGGTCGTAGGCCCTGGAATGTCTGAGCTACTGAATCTCTGGTGTTATCTCTTTCTGAGGGCTTTCTGTGATATACTATTATTAAGTACCCTCACAGTATACACAGCCTTGTACAGACAAGCTTCCTTTCACTCAACATGCCTGACACATATGGGCTTCGAAGTTATAACACAGCTTCTTGAATATTTGCAATGTGGGCAGGGCTGGTGTTAGACTTGCAGGGGACCCTGGCAGAAACTGATGAGGGGGCCCAAAGCCCACCTGCCGGCTATGCCTCCTTCATCCTGAGACAGACTTGGGGCTCACTTTGGCATAGAGGCCCAGGGCAACTACCCTGTTTGCCACCCCCTAATGCTAGCCCTGAGTGTGGGGGCTGAGTATTTGGGAGGGCAGTGTATGGGTGTTTCTGTGCAGAGGCTGAGTGTCTGGGAACAATGTGTGCGTATGTGTGTACAGATGTGAGGGGTCAGTGACCAGGGGCAGTGTGTGTATGCCTGAAGCTGAAGACAGCACAGCTTCCTAGTGAGCTTTGATGTCCCCCCTCCAAAATATTTACCCTTAATTGGTCCCCAGCCATATCTATCACCAGTCCTGGCAGATGTACATTCCAAAAATTCATATATTTCAATCACGGAATAGAAAATAAAATTCTTTTTTTCTATCTTGTTTTCTGGCCATTTTATTTTTATTATCATTTGGCTCTGGTTTAAGGGTCTTAGAGGCAGGTGTACACTTGTATCACAAAGGCCCTGCGCCTGTACGTTCTTTTGTTACTGGTGGTGGACGGTGGGCTGGATTTGACAGAAGGAGGCCTCCAAAAACACAATTTACCACATCCCAAACTCAACATGCAGCTGTGACCCCAAATGAAGATTCTGCAACCCCATTTGGGGTCGTGATCCACAGTTTGGGATATACTGAACTAAAGAGTAGCAAATCACTTCGATCGGATGGTATATGTCCCAGGGTGCTGAAAGAATAGAAATATGAGATTGAAGACCTACTATTAGTAATCTGTGAACTATCATTAAAATCATCTGTAGTACCTGAAGATTGGAGAATGGCCAATGTAACGTCATTTTTTAAAAAGGGTTCCACGGGTGATCCATAAAACTACAGATCGGTGAGCCTGATGTCAGTACCGGGCAAAATGGTAGAAACCATTATAAAGAATAAAATTACTGAGCATGTAGATAGCCATGGTTTAATGGGAGAAAGCCAACATGGATTTAGCCAATGAAAGCCTTGTCTTACTATGAAGGGAAATTGGCTGATAGGTATGTCTAGTATGGCTGCATCCTTGCCTGAGGCTGTAATACATTATGATGGCAAGGAAGAAAAGCATGTGGGCTAAGACAATGAGTACCCAGAGCCCAGCACAACAAGAGTAAAGCCAGAGGGAACCATACCCTGAGCAGAAGTGCACAGAGAATGGACCCAGCTAAGAAAAAGACAGGTCAGGCCTGAACAGGTTGAACAGCCCTGAGCAAGTTGGGCAAGCCTAGACAAGTTAATCAGGCCAAGCAAAGCTGGTGATACAAAATGCTCATAAGCCCTGAAGACTGGTGCCGGAAGCTACAGTGATAATGAAACAAAGGGAAAGGCAGGGTGCAGTCAGAATGACTCAACATTAGCAAGAATAAAAAACATTAATATGCTAATGAGGGTGGATCCCAACGAAAGAGCCTCTGCAAAAGTTTGCAGACAGCTCTGCAGACTTTTGCAGATGGCTTTAAGTTTTTTTGCAGACAGCCCTGCAGACATTTTGCAGGCGGCTCTAAGTTTTGCAGACGGCTTTGCAGCCTTTTGCAGACAGCATAGCAAGTTTTGCACACAGAATAAGAATTTGTGCAGAAGTTGCTACAGAGGGTATATAAGACAGCAACTATAGAGAATCAGATGGGCAGCCTTCCCTTTCCCCATCCGGGGGTGGGGAACGTTGCCTGCCATCTCTCAGAAAGACATTTGCTATTCTGCATTTACAATTATTTTTGCTATGCTGAATAAAAGTTTTTATAGCCAAGCTACTGTTGTCTGAACTATTCATTGGTAATTGGTAATATTTGGGGAACGTTTGTGGGGAAACCAGGCCCACAATTAATCTGTTATATTTTTTTTGAAGGTGTTAATAAATAGGTAGATAAAGGTTCACCGTTGAAGGAGAAGAAATTGAAATTGTGAACAACTTTAACCTACTTAGATCAACTATCAATAAAGAAGCAACAAGCAGTCAAGAAATCAGACGACGCATTGCTCTTGGCAGAATGGCTATGAAAGACCTAGATAAGATTCTCAAGAGCAGAGATGTCTCTCTCCATACAAAGATTCTACTTGTTCAAGCCATGGTATTTTCAATAACATCATATGGATGTGAAAGCTGGACAGTGAAAAAGATAGACAGGAAGAAAATTGATGCCTTTGAATTATGGTGCTGGCGGCGAATACTGTGTATACCATGGACTGCCCGAAGAACAAACCAGTCGGTACTAGAGGAGATCAAACCTAAGCTTTCTTTAGAAGCTCAGATGACAAGACTTCGACTTTCATACTTTGGACACATCATGCGAAGAGAGAGATCATTAGAGAAAGACATTATGCTTGGCAAGATAGAAGGTCAACGCAAAAGAGGAAGGCCAGCAATGAGATGGATCGATACAATAACAGCAGCTATGGGTACCAGTCTGTCAACAATGAGCCGCCTGACTGAAGACCGAACACAGTTTAGGATAGCTATCCAGAGGGTCACCATGAGTCGACTCCGACTCGACGGCACTTAACAATAACAGATAAAGGTGAGCCAGTTGATATAGTATATAGTGGGGAAATTAAAAAGTCATGGGATAGTGTCACAACGCCACCCTGGTGGTTAATGGGCGCCAAGGCAGGTCGGACATAAATATAAATAAGATTGGGTTTGGTATGTATTTTCTAGGGCCCAGGGATTTATAGCTTTGGTAGCGTCCTTATTACCAAATACCCAGAGAACACAGGTCTTCAAGTGGAGGGAAAAATAAGGCTTTATTTCCCTTGTATTGCAAAAAGGTTCAAACGGATCAGATTCAAACAACCAAAAGAAATGTCCTTACATCAGGTTAGAAAGAAAAGGTACAACTCAGGTTCAAAAGCAAAAACTGTTTTCTTCACAGAGGGGATACAAAAACACACGTTTCTAAATTCACAAGTTTACTGCTCACTTGCTACATAAGGATTCCAAGCTTCCAGTGGTACAAAAGCTACAATCTATCTCTTCCTCAGAAAGGGACTCTACCACTTCCACTTGCATCGGTTCTTGCTCAAGCGTATCTGAACCAGAGTTAATGGTTCCTGGCAAGTTATAGTCAGGCTTTTCAGACAAACGCTGTATGAGCTCCCAGTGCTTGGGGTTCAGCGTGGGGCGTCGGTCATGAGCTGTTCTATAGTGTGAATATCCTTCTCTCTTCAAAGGTTTTACATTCGCTTCCTGCAAACCTTGCTTAGTTAAAAGTTTCTTATTTGATAAAAGCTTTTCATATCTTGTCTCCTCAGCTGTGTGCCATGGACAGGGAGCTTCTGGTTCTTGTCCTCTCCATACACTAGCCCTCTGAAGGCTGTTTCCAACAAAGTATGGGTTACCTTGTAACTCCGGCTTCTTTCCTTGGGACGAGGCTTGAGGCCTACTCCTGGTGAGAATCTGCCTTGCTCCTGCAATATGGCTTGGGTTTTTCTCACAGCAGTCACAATACAGCTTGCGCGTTCCTGAATCTCCTGGATCCTTCTGTATTCTCTGTCCTTTCAGGTAACTCAGGCCTGTACCTCTTTCCTGCTCTCCAGCAGCGTCTGTAGTTTCTGCAGTTTCTCCAGCTTCTGCAGTTTCTGCTACTTCTCCGACTTCTGAAGGCTCTGCAACTTCTCTGCTGCTTTCTCTGCTGCTTCTGGCTTTACCGACCCTTCTGCCTCTACAGCCACCTTCCTCTTCCCCCTTTCCAGTCTTCCAGACTTTCTTTAAAAGGAGTTCTTGCCTTCCTGGATTGGAGGCTGGCTGGCTTTAGGTCACACCCTGTGGGGCGTGGATCCTCAGTCTTCTGGAGGTCCCTCTTGCTCCCCCTACCAGGTTCCTGAGAATACTGCAGCTTGTGCATGCCTTTTTTCGCTTTTAAAACATTTTCTCCTATTCCCCGCTGGTCTGCTGCATCACAATAGGAGGCAGTGTACTATTGTGGATCAGGAACTGGTTAAAAGATAGAAAACAGAGCATAGTGCTAAATGGCCAATTTTCTCAATGGACAAAGGTGAACAATGGAGTACTCCAAAGATCTGTACTGGGCACGCTGCTTTTTAACATATTCATAAATGACCTGGAAACGGGTTGTTACTCCTGTTCCTTGTAAAACCAAACAGAATGTTGTATTGGTCATTTTGTTATATTGTAAACCGCGCTGATACCGAATAGTGCGGTATATAAGCAAATTTAATAAATAAATAAATAATAAATAACGAGTAAGGTGATCAAATTTGCAGATGACACAAAATTATTCAAAGTTATTAAAACACAAGAGGATTATGAAAAATTGCAAGGGGACCTTGATAAATTGGAAGACTGGACGTCCAAATGGCAGATAAAATTTAATGTAGACAATGCAAAATTATGCATTTACAGTAAGGAAGAAGATCCCAAACTATGGTTATATGATGCAAGGTTCCCAGGAAAAGGATTTAGGCGTCATTGTGGGTAATAAATTGAAGCCCTCCGCCCAGTGTGCAGTGTCAGCAAAGAAAACAAATAGAATGCTAGAAATCATAAGGAAAGGAATGGAGAATAACGACCAAGGATATTATAATGCCTCTGAATTGTTCCGTGGTGCAACTACACCTTGTTTATTGTGTGCAATTCTGTTCGTCATATCTTAAAAAGGATATAGCAGAATTAGAAAAGATACAGAGAAGAGCCAATAAAATGATAAAAGGGAGAGAAGGCTATCTCTATGAGGAAAGGTTTAAAAGGTTAGGGCTCTTCAACTTGGAAAAAAAATGTCTGAGGGGAGATAAGTTAGAGTAACATAGTAAAATACTAACTTACAGTATGGTATGATCCATTTAGTCTGCCCAGTAAACTAGCTAGAATGGTTATACCTGCCTCTCCGTGCAGGTCACTCTCTTCTATGTCTTTGTTTAGGGTTGTACCCATCGCTCTGTGCAGGTCATCCCCTCACGTAAATAGCTTTGCTCCCCTCAACCCACAACAACATGGGTTTAGAGTAGGACATGGCATGGAAACCCTCCTCCTAACACTACTAGACAGACTTCTAAAAGGAATGGAAAAGCAGAATTCAGGATTCATCTTAATATTCCTAGATATAACTGCAGCATATGACTCCATAATGCACTATTGCCTCATATTCAGATTAAAGAAATTGGCCTCATAGATAAAACTTAAATTGATTCAAGTCATACTTATCCAACCAAACCTAACAAGTGAAAATTGACAACAATACATCTACCCCATTCAACCAGAAGCTAGGTATCCCTAAGGAATCAGCTGTATCAGCACTTTTATTTAATTTATACATTCAACCCTTATGCAAAATAATCCAGGGATTTAACATTTCCGTACCATATATCAAGCGCTGATCCTGCCGCATTTTGACTTTGCAAATGCCATCCTACAAGGTCTCCCCCAATCCACACTAACCCCCTTACAGTTGGCCATGAATGCCGCAGCTAGGGTCCTCTACGGTGCATCCAGAAACGACCACGTGACTCCTATTCTCAAACAGCTACACTGGCTACCAATTCACGGGAGAATCACCTTCAAATCCCTTGTATTAGCATTTAAGGCAATCAAAGGCACCTCATCCCTCTCACTCACGAATCTAATCCACATGGTCCCCCCCAACAGAGCAAGAAGAACATCAGCTGTAAACTTGCTAGCAATACCAAAGGCTTCAACAAAGTCCAACACGAACACCACAAACAGGGCATTCAGTTTTTATGTACCAAAATGCTGGAACACCCTACCCCCTGACATTAGAGCCATTACCAATCTATATCAGTTCAGAAAGGCTCTCAAAACATACCTTTTCTGCCAATATTTCCCAGACAGCAACTGAACTAGATATCCCCTCCAAGAAATGACCCAATCTAGAAATGCCCTCACACTGCAGTGTAGATAGTTTATGTATATAGTTAACCCAGTTATCCAAGTTTGTACTCCTGTTCAATGTAAAACCTGACAGTTTGTCGTTATGGTGGTTTTGTTATGATGTAAACCGCGCTGATTCTAAATAGCGCGGTATATAAGAAACTGTAATAAATAAATAAATAAATCTCTTATCATATTTATGCGGACAACATCATGATATACACGCAAATCAACACTAAACAACCAATTTGCATAAAAATAGAGGAATGCTTCATCGACATTGACATATTGTTAGCTTGACCTAATCTTCGAATAAATTACAAGAAGACTAAAGTCATCTTCATAGCAAGAGACAAAGCATTCATTCCTCCGCAAACTATAAAAATACATGAAGTAATCCTAGAGGTAAAAAAAGAAGTGAGATACTTAGGTGTCACTTTGGATCAGCATCTCAACTTCTCTAAACATATAAGCAATACAACCAGGGCCATATACAACCAGGGCAATATACTCAAAGCTGAAGATGCTTCAACATCTGAGACCTCTCCTATCAGCAAGTGACTTCCAAAGAACAGTCCAAGCAATGATATTCCCACACTTAGATTTCTGCAACGGTATCCTAAAGGGCCTTCCAAAACAAGCCATTTATTGATTACAGTTGGCCCAAAATACAGCAGCAAGGTGTCAGTTCTCAAGTGCCAATTAGGGAGCACATCACCCTAATATTAAAATATCTACATTGGTTACCAATAGAAAGCAGAATAAAATTTAAGGCACTACACACAATCTTCAAAATGTTACAAAATGAATTATCGTCATGTTTGGGATCATCTAAACCAAACCGGAGTCCAGATTATACAGAAGTGGCGGTAAAAACACATTAGTAGTTCCATCGGACCATAGGAATAGCAATGCATCAACATGCAAAAGAGCTTTCTCTCTCTATACACTCCAACTCTTTGGAACTCACTCCCAGACACTATATGAGCTACAAAGGACCCTATTGCTTTCCACAAGCTTCTAAAAACCTTCCTATTTAAAAATAATTTCGGAGTCTCTGTAACTTGACCCAATGCAGGCAAGGTCACTTCTTAGTATTCATTGTTTCACTGTAGATTATCCCTTAGCTCATAGGTCTATATCTCTTAGTAAAAAGTTGAGAAGCTATTTCCCGACTTAAGGTTCATGATTATAAGGATAGAATTTTCCATCAATCTGTTTCCTGTGGGTAGATAGTGCTGGGGAGGAGTCTGCTCTCTTGGTACATGTCGGTACCAATGACATAGGAAAATGTGGTAGGGAGGTTCTGGAGGCTAAATTTAGGCTTTTAGGTAGGAAGTTGAAATCCAGAACTTCCAGGGTAGCGTTCTCCGAAATGCTTCCCGTTCCACGTGCAGGACCCAAAAGGCAGGCAGAGCTCCGGAGTCTCAATGCGTGGATGAGACAATGGTGCAGAGATGAGTGGTTTGGATTTGTTAGGAACTGGGGAACATTCTGGGGAAAGGAGGGGCTCTTCCGAAGGGATGGGTTTCACCTTAACCGGGATGGAACCAGGCTGCTGGCATTAACCTTTAAAAAGGAGATAGAGCAGCTTTTAAACTAGATAATAGGGGAAAGCCGACAGTCACCCAAGAGTGGATGGTTCGGAAGAATGTATCCTTGAAGGATACTACCAAAAGCAGAGAGGTTCCAAAAAAGAGTAAAGTAGCCCAAATGCCCTCGAGTATGGAGCAGACAGAGCTTAAAGATCCCACATTTCCCAAGTCTATCAATAGCCAAATTAATATGATTAAAATACAGTCTCAAAAATGCTTGTATGCAAATGCTAGAAGTCTAAAAAATAAGATGGGAGAGTTAGAATATATAGCACTAAATGAGAGGTTAGATATGATTGGAATATCAGAGACATGGTGGAAGGAGGATAACCAGTGGGACACTGTGATACCTGGATACAAACTATATCGTAATGAAAGAGCTGATCAAATTGATGGAGGGGTTGTGCTCTGTGTTAGAGAGGGCATTGAGTCAGAAAGGATTAAAGTTTTGCAGGAAACAAGATTTGCTGTAGAATCTCTATGGATTGAAATTCCATGTAAAAAGGGGAAGGCGATATCAGTGGGGGTGTACTATCGACCGCCTGGCCAGAATGAACAAATGGATGATGAAATGCTCAAAGAAATCAAGGAAGCTAACAAAAGTTACAGCACGGTAATAATAATGGGTGATTTCAATTACCCCGGTATCGACTGGCTCAGTGTCACGGCAGGACATGCTAGGGAGATAAAGTTCCTAGATGAAATAAATGACTGCTTCTTGGAGCAGCTGGTTCATGAACCGACCAGAGGGGAAGCCATATTAGACCTTGTCCTTAGTGGAACACCAGATCTAGTGCAAGAGATAAGGGTGTTGGGGCCACTTGGCAATAGTGATCATAGCATGATCGCCTTTGATTTAATTAGTGGAGGAGGGATAGTAAGGAAATCCACAGTACTACCTTTTAACTTTCAAAAGGGAGACTATGAGGAAATGAGGAAAATATTTAAGAAAAAACTAAAAGGAGCAGTTGCAAAGGTTAAAGACTTACATCAAGCTTGGGTGTTGTTGAAAAATACTATCTTGGAAGCCCAGACCAGCTGTATTCCACGCTTTAAGAAAAGTGGAAGGGAGTCCAAAAAACTGCCAGCATGGCTTAAAGGTGAGGTCAGAGAGGCTGTTGTTGCCAAAAAAGCATCTTTCAGGAAATGGAAAAAAGAGTCAAACGACGAAACCTGGAAACAGCACAAGCACTGGCAGGTCAAATGCAAGGCATTGATAAAGCAGGCAAAGGGAGAATTTGAGAAGAAGCTTGCTGCGGAAGCAAAAACGCGAAATAAAGATTTTTTCAAGTACATTCGTAGCAAAAAACCTGTGAGAGAGTCAGTTGGTCCATTAGATGATAGAGGAGTTAAAGGGGCACTAAGAGGTGACAAGGCGATAGCGGAGAGACTGAATGAATTCTTTGCTTCGGTCTTTACTGAGGAAGATGTAGGTATGCTACCCATGACTGAAGTGGTATTTAAAGGTACGGAAGAATTGAAGGAAATATCGATACATCAGGAAGATGTATTACAACTATTAGATAAACTGAAGAGTAGCAAATCACCTGGGCCGGATGGAATACATCCAAGGGTGTTGAAAGAACTGAAATATGAGATTGCAGACCTGCTATTAGTAATCAGTGAACTATCATTAAAATCATCTCTAATACCTGAAGATTGGAGGATCGCCAATGTAACACCAATTTTTAAAAAGGGTTCCAGGGGTGATCCGGGGAACTACAGACTGGTGAGCCTCACCTAAGTACCAGGACAAATGGTAGAAACCATCATAAAGAATAAAATTACTCAGCATGTAGATAGTCATGGCCTAATGGGAGACAGCCAACATGGCTTTAGACAAGGAAGATCTTGTCTTACTAATCTGTTATGTTTTTTTGAAAGTGTGAATAAACAGGTGGACAAAGGTGAGTCGGTTGATATAGCGTATCTGGACTTTCAGAAAGCCTTTGACAAGGTCCCACATCAGAGACGTTTGGCAAAACTAGAGTTATGGGATAGGAGGCAGTATACTACTGTGTATCAAGAACTGGTTAAAAGATAGAAAGCAGAGGGTTGGGCTAAATGGCCAATTTTCCCAATGGAGAAAGGTGAATAGTGGTGTACCCCAGGGATCTGTGCTGGGTCCGCTGCTTTTTGACATATTCATAAATGATCTGGAAAGTGGAATAACGAGTGAGGTTATCAAATTTGCAGATGACACAAAAGTATTTAAAGTTGTTAAAACCCAAGAGGATTATGGAATATTGCAAGAGGATCTTGATAAATTAGAAGACTGGGCATCAAAATGGCAGATGAAATTTAATGTGGACAAGTGCAAAGTTATGCACCTAGGGAAGAACAACCCAAACTATGGTTACACAATGCAAGGTTCCACATTAGGAACCACTACTCAGGAAAAAGATTTAGGCGTCATTGTGGATAACATTTTAAAACCCTCGGCGCAGTGTGCAGCGGCAGCCAAGAGAGCAAATAGAATGCTGGGTATCATAAGTAAAGGAATGGAAAATAAAACAAAAGATATTATAATGCCTCTATATCGTTCCATGGTGAGACCGCACCTTGAATATTGTGTGCAATTCTGGTTGCCGTATCTTAAAAAGGATATAGAGTTATTAGAAAAGGTTCAGAGAAGAGCCACCAAAATGGTAAAGGGGATGGAAGGATACTCCTATGAATAAAGGCTAAAAAGGTTAGGGCTCTTTAACCTGGAAAAGAGACGGCTGAGGGGAGATATGATAGAAGTCTATAAATTAATGAACGGAGTGGAACGGGTAAACGTAGATCGATTGTTTATGTTATCAGAATATAGAAAGACTAGGGGACATGCAATGAAGCTACAGGGTAAACTATTTAAGACTAATAAAAGAAAATATTTTTTCACTCAACGTGTAATCAAACTCTGGAATTTGTTACCGGAGGATGTAGTAAAGGCTGTTAGTGTAGCTGGGTTTAAAAAAGGTTTGGACAAGTTCCTGGAGGAAAGGTCCATAAACCATTATTAAGAAGGGACCCAGGATATCACTGCTTGACGCAATACAAGCATTGTGGAACCTGTGTCTTTTGGGGAAACTGCTAGGTACGTATGACCTAGATTGGCCACTGCTGGAAACAGGATACTGGGCTTGATGGACCTTGGTCTGACCCAGTATGGCGTATCTTATGTTCTTATGTTATATCGATAAATATTAATGTGGTCCTCTTAAATTCTCATGCAGTGTCACAATATCCTCCAGCCTCTGGTTTTATCCTAGTACTCAGGCTATAGTGGATACATCGTTCCTAACCTTATAAAAGAAATGCTTTTTTCTCCTTTGTGTGACTACACTCAAACATCAGTTGTCTAGAATACAGAATGAGAGAGACAGAACTCCCTCTGGGAACAGACGGGATTCTCACAAGGACAGTTCAACAATGTTATTTGACATTATTATTTTGCTTCTCAGATGCAGAAATATCTTCATTCTGGGTCAATCAACTTAAAGAAAAGTGAAAGCTACTCCTTAGGAAACATGATTGAGCCTCAACAGCCTTTATTCACTGTTTAAGCTCTGGAATGACATCCATCATGACAAGGACTTGATGGTGTTTGATTCATACAGCTCTGTTGCCTTAGCCAGATAGATATCTCTGCTTTTCCAAATACAAAGAAAGATGCAAATGAAAATGTTGATGACAGAGTATCAGAAATCATTAAGCCTCATGCCAAGATCTCTTCTTCTATATCTTTCTTTCTGCCATAAAGGATTTTGCTATTTGTATGTTATTCTGTATTTATTTAACAGGGTTTTTATACTGCTTTATCATTTCTGTCAAAGCTGTTTACATTGGAACTTAAACTTGGTAATGTGCATTAAACAGGGACATCAATACTTTGGATTTTTCTGAGGCAATGAAGGGTTAAGGTGTAGCAGCAAAGCGCAGACAAACCAATGATACCAGGAGTCTGTTCAGAAGGTCCAAATCATTTATTTGTGCACAAGTCTCGAACCAGTCAATTTCAAAATGGCTGAGCGAAGTTTTCAAGCATTACAACAACTTTTATAGACTTTTGTTCCATTCTAGGTATAGAAAAACATTTTATTGGTCCCGGTAACCTCCCGTACCTCCCTTACCTCTTCCATTGGTCCCGGTACTGATAAGTTTATCCAATTATGTCCCTTCTGTGGGCATGACACCTGCATGCCCCCCTTCTAGTCCTAATTACAATGGCCAGTTCATCAACTTGTTACTTTCACACTCTCAAGGCCATAGAACCAATTTGTGCGTGTAGAAGAGCAAGGTTCTGTAACTCATCTGTCAGCACTCCTCATTATTTCTTTGCAGATGTACTCTTTCTTATCAGTAACTTTTAAACATGTCTTTTCTGTATTTTTCCATTTCTCAGTTCTACAGTTCTGCCTACCTAAGCTAATTCAATATTTCTACTGAGGTCTATCTTACAATAGCAGCATGTTGGGGGATGTGCAATCCTATATGCCTCTCCACAGGCCTCATTTACAGGTCAAGCTAGCCATGTTGGCCTGCTTATGTCAGACACCGTGGGTCACAGGCCTGCACCTGCCACATTCCCCCCTTTGATTAATCTCACCCTATTACTCAATAAGGTGTGAGAGTTAAATCACCATTCGAAGAATCACATCATGATTGAAGGATTACGACTAGGGCTGGCTTTATACAAAGCCATGATTTTAGTTGCGGTCTTCCGCTCTACTGTGTTATCAATAGCATTATGAATGGAACGCATACAACATGGGATTAAACATGGTAATAAGAAAATAACAGCAACAAGGATTAGTACTAAAACAATGAAAGTCTTAAATCCTCCCAGCCAAGAGAAAAGGTTAGCAAACCAGTTAGGAAATTTCAATGCGTGCCAAGTCTGTACTGGCACATAAGCATGTCTTTGCATATCTTTAGCAATTTCTTCAACTACTTGACCCTTATCATCTATTTTCAAACAGCAATTAGTTAAATTCAGCTTACCACATACTCCTCCTTCAGCTGCTAACAAATAATCAAGTGCTAAGCGGTTCTGGTATATAGCAGTGCGCATCTGGGTACTTTGTCTAGCTAAGAGCGTAAGAGCATGACTAGTTTCGTTAGTTATTATTTCAACTACTGCTTGTAAGCGAATAATACGATTAATCATATAAATTGGGGTACGATAACCATACATACCATCATCATTCCAAGTGGCAGGTCCATAATACTCAATGATTCTTTCTGGTGGCCAATGATCACCTTGCCACTTCTCCCACTTACCTATCTGTAAGGCTTCTCTTCTCTGTCTTAATGCTCTTTTGTGTCTGTGGGTAGTGTATACAGGATACCCTAATTGTTCTCCATGTTCAGTGTTTAACAGGAAGAAAGAAGGTCTGATGGTTCCTAAGACACATGCTCCTCCCCAGTGTGGCGGGAGTTGCGCATATGCTCGGTTTCCACAGATCCAATATAGGCCAGGTGGGGCTTGCCAGGCTTGGACTTTGGCAAGGTTAGTCCATAGACCTGCAAGTTCAGGAAATCTGGCTAATGGGTTAGGAGGTTCAGGATGTCTAATTCCTGACCACCAAGCTGTCTTTTTGGTCGTGGCATTATAGTACTTCTGGCTAAGACAGACCAGCTGTCCTACCTTTTGGGTGAACTGGGGTCCAGTTCTGGCATAGCAAAGACGTCCAACGATTGAGTGCGCTAACACCCACTCACTGGTAGTCTTATGTAATTCAGTCTGATTGTAAATCATAGAATAATTCAATTCTTGGGCTTCCCATGGCCATTGATCTCCCATTTGGGTTCCGCCACAGAAGTAACAGTCTGTGATCTTGAGACTAGATACTACTGCTCCGGCTAATTCTAGAAATAAATTCTGTGAAGGATGAGGGATCTCAAACTTATTTACATGCATGGCTTCATAAAAGGTATTATGAATATGATATTTAGATGACTTGTGGGCTTGGGTATTCAATCTGATATACACAATGGTTCCTGGATCTATTGCTCCTCCAGCAATACGTAAACCAAACTTGTATCCTTGTTTCCATGCATGGGGATTGTGTATACGTAAATGTAAGGGATTACAAGCATCTTTCTGACATTTATCATTAGTGGTTGGCTTGGTTAGAGTAGCCATCCGTTTATCTATTTTCTCATCAGTTATACCAGTGTTCCAGGTAGCATAAAAAACACATCCCCAATACGGGCAATAGTAATCTGCCGCTGTTGCAGTACTATAGCCTGATCCTGTTTTACCTGTACACTTCCACCAATTTGTGGCACCTTCTGGACACATATACTTATGGTCATTTCGATACGCTTTCTCCCATGTACCACAGGTGGACTGACTATCTCTATTAATAGCATTACATGCATCAAAATTCAAAACAGCAGGTTTAGTAATGTCCTTAAGTGGTGGTGTAGCAGCTAGTATAGGTCCATCTGCATCCTTCCATCTTATTTCCAGCATGTAATAGGATGGATTCTGATGCGGATTATAGCATGCTTTGATTTTGCCATGAGTGCAAACATTTAGTTCAGTGGTGTTATAGATACACCGAGTTATTGTTCCCTTGCAGGTATAGTAAGAATGGTAAAGCAAAGTCTGAGTTACTTTCAGTCCAGTTCTAGTAGAAGTAATGCAAGCAGTGCATGGAGGTAAAGCATAAGTCAGTTCAAAACCTCCAAAGAAGGCAACCAAGGCAAAGCAAAAACAAAGATACATGTTGATGTTGATTGGAGTTCTTCTGAATCCTCAGCTTGCTGATCTTGATCACGACGGTCTTTTATTCTTCGTCCCGTTTGCTAATGAAGCAATTTAACGGGTGCTGAGTGTTGATTGAAGATCCTCAAAATGTCCAGTACACATTAAAGGACCAACCTTTTAGCAATTTCAGTTGGCTTGTGAAGTCTGGCTTAGTCAATGTAGTCTCAAAGTAGTGTGTCAAATCACACATAAATTGGGTTCGTTGAAACAAAGCTGTTGCTGCATGGAAAACAGCAATCCTCTTCGAAAGACTTGGCTACTGCAAAGCACTTGTGATGAAGTGTCTAGGCTGCTGGTTGCCGTCTCAGAGTAACTCGCAAGGGTACATCAGGATACTGTTCTGCTGTCCACTGCTCTGGTTCAGGATCGGCGGCGGGCTTGACTCTGCTGTGGTGGATCCAGGCGTCGATCTCGGCTACCTTTACTGCAGTTGGGGTAGACAGGATGACGGTGTACGGTCCCTTCCAATGGGGTTCCAACGGTATCTTCTTCCAATCTTTGATCCACACCGAAGTACCAGGCTGGTAGTGATGCAAGGGTTCCGTCAAGTTGATAGGCAACTGGTCTTGGATCCACGTATGGAGAGTCTGCAGAACAAAACTAAGAGCTAAGAGTTCTTGTCTGGTTACTTCTGAACCAATCTGGGCTAAACTTCCTTTGACTCCCTGCACTATTGGTGGGGGTTTACCATACAAAACTTCAAAAGGGGAAAATCCTGTTGACTTTACAGGAGCTGAGCGTATTCTGAGTAAAGCTATGGGGAGCACTTGGGGCCATTTCAAGTGTGTTTCCTGACAAAGCTTGGACATTTGGGCTTTCAAGGTACGATTCATTCGCTCAACTTTCCCTGAACTCTGGGGTCTCTATGCAGTGTGGAGTTTCCACTGTATCTGCAAGGCTTTTGCTAACTGCTGAGTAACTTGGGAGACAAATGAGGGTCCATTGTCTGACCCTATTACTGCTGGGATTCCAAATCTGGGGACAATCTCTCTCATTAAGACTTTGGTAACTTCTCGGGCTTTCTCAGTTCTGGTTGGGAATGCTTCTACCCACCCAGAGAAAGTACAAACTAATACTAATAGGTAATGGTATCCATTGGCTTTTGGCATTTCGGTAAAATCAACTTGGAGGTTGTGCATGGGGGTGACACCTCCTGACTGAACTCGGGGTGCCGTTATAAGGCCTTGCTTGGCATTATTTTTGGCACAGGTTAGACATTGACGTGCTACTGAGGCTGATATGGTTGTCATCAGAGGGATGTAGAAATGTGGTCTGAGTGCTTTTTCCATAGCACTCTTCCCATAGTGGGTGGCTTCGTGGAAGGCTTTGACAAAGGATGGTCCTAACAGTTCAGGAATTACTATTCGTCCTGGAGGTTGACTGCCCTCGTCTGGTGGCAGCTCAATCCATCCATCTTTCAGTACTCCATTTTCTCTGTCACAATAGTAATCCAATTCTTTGGTGGTATATCGTGGGGTCCATAGATTCAAAGGTACTGGAAACAATGCTGCTTGCATTGGCATAGCTTGTGGGGCTATCTGTCCTGTCATAGCTGCTTGTCGTGCTGAGGCATCTGCAAATCTATTCCCTCGGGCAACTTCTCCTTTTCCTGCTTGATGTCCTCTGCAATGCATGACAGCTACACGTGTTGGGGCCCAAACTGCATCAAGCAACATCAATATCTCGGGACCATATTTGACTGATTTTCCTCCAGATGTGATGAGTCCTCTTTCTTTATAGAGAGCTCCATGGGCATGCAAGGTAGTGAAGGCATATTTGGAATCTGTATATACATTTAGCACAAGTTTTTCTCCTAACAACAATGCTCTGGTGAGTGCTATCAATTCGGCTTTCTGGGCTGATGTGCCTGAGGCTAGAGCTGATGATTCAACTACTTCGTGTTGAGTGACGACTGCATATCCGGCACAGCGTCGTCCATCAAGGATGAGACTGCTCCCATCAACATAATAGATCTGGTCAGGGTTGTCTATGGGCACATCTGTCAAGTCAGGTCGACTGGAGAACACAGTCTCCATGACTTCGATACAGTCATGTTCTGGGAGTTCTTCACTGATGGGTATCAAGGTGGCTGGATTCAAGGCATGGCTCACTTCAAGTTGTATCTGTGGGTTTTCACATAGCATGCTCTGGTATTTCAACATTCGGGAATTGGTGAGCCAATAATTTGCTTTCTGTTCCATAAGGGCAAGGACTGCATGTGGCACAGTGACTCGTATGTTCTGTCCTAATGTGAGTTTGTCTGCTTCACTCACTAATATCGCTGTAGCTGCAACTGCTCTCAAGCAAGGTGGCCATCCTTTGGCCACAGGGTCCAATTGTTTCGATAGGTAGGCTACAGGTCGCTCCCAATTTCCCAATTTCTGAGTCAACATGCCTAAGGCATTTCCCTGTGCTTCATGTACAAACAAGTGGAAAGGTTTGTGGACATCTGGTAGTCCAAGTGCTGGTGATGACATCAATTCTTCTTTTAACTTCTGGAAGGCTGTATCCTGCTCAAGTCCCCACTCCAGTGGTGACTTCTCTTCTCCTTTTGTGGCTTCATACAGTGGTTTGGCAATTTGGGCAAAGTTAGGTATCCAGATTCGGCAATATCCTGCCGCTCCCAGAAAGGCTCTAACTTGCTTTCTGGTTGTTGGAGTTGGAATTCTACATACTGCTTCTTTTCGTTCTCTGCCTAATCTTCTGCTTCCTTGGGTAATACGAAAACCCAAGTATTTCACTTCTTTTTGGCATAGCTGTGCTTTGGCTCTGGAAACTTTGTATCCAGCTTCATCTAGTAACTGCAAGAGGTCTTTGGTGGCTAGTATACATTCACTTTCTGATATGGCAGCTATCAACAGATCATCCACGTATTGGAGAAGCACTCTCTTCCCCGGGGCTACTGGATAGCTTGAAAGGTCTTGATTCAGTGCAGCACTAAAGATGGTAGGCGAATTCTTGAATCCTTGGGGTAATCTTGTCCAGGTGAGTTGGCCCCCTCTTCCAGAGATAGGGTCCTGCCATTCGAATGCAAACAATATTTGGCTTACAGGGGCTAATCTTATGCAAAAGAATGCATCTTTCAAATCCAGTACAGTGAAATGGGTAGCTTCAGCAGGTATCAGTCCTAGAAGAGTGTAAGGATTGGGTACAACTGGATGTATGGTTTCAACTGCATGATTTACTCTTCTCAAATCTTGCACTGGGCGATAATCATCTGTCCCAGGTTTCTTTACTGGCAAAAGTGGAGTATTCCATGGGGATTGACATACTTTTAGTAGGCCATACTCGAGCAATCTTTGTAGGTGGCGATGAATGCCTTCAATTGCAGTTCTTGGGAGAGGGTACTGTTTGACGTGCACTGGTGTAGCACTAGGCTTGAGGGTTACAATCACTGGAGCTATATGCTTGGCTAGGCCTGGGGGACTGCCTTCTGCCCATACTCCAGGTGGTGCATCGATGTTCTTTAGAGTTTGTTCAAAATAGGTGTCTTGGATGGAGTCATCAACGTAATACCTCCATTCTTCTTCTCGGGGCACTGTCAGCAGCATTACTCCTGCTGGTTTGGCTTGGGAATTTACTGTCATTTGCATTTCTCCTTGTTCAGAGAAAGATATCTGTGCTTGAAGCTTGGCTAGTATGTCTCGTCCCAGTAGTGGTACTGGACAGTCGGGCATGTAAAGGAATTGATGAGTTACTTGCTGTCCTCCTAGACTGCATATTCGGTTTTGAAGAAAAGACTTTGTGGCTTTGGCACCAGTTGCCCCTATAATGGTGACTGCTTTTGTAGTGAATGGGGCTATCTTTTTGTCTATTACTGAATATTGTGCTCCAGTATCAACCATAAAGTTCATAATTTGGTCTCCTATTTGTATTCCGACCATAGGCTCCTGGAGACCTAAAGCAAACTTGGAGCCCGGTCTGTCCTAATCCACGTCATCCTCATCATGGGCTGGTGTGGCCAATGCTTGAATGGCTCCTCCTCTCTCTCGCTGGTATTGTTCTCGATTGGCTCCTCCTCGGCCTCGGGGACGGCCTCGTCTTTCTTCTCGCCACTGATGATCGTTGTCGTCATCTTGCTGGGCGTCTTCGAGTTGCGGGCACGTATCTCTCCAATGTCCTTCCTCTCTGCAATAGGCGCATTGGTTCACGCCTAGTCTCTGGGTCCGGCCTCCGCCTTGACCCCGCCCTCTTCCTCTGCTCCTTCGACTAGGGACACCTCCCCTTTTCTTTTCAACTATGGCCGCAGCCAAAAAATCAGCTTTCTTCTTCATCTTTCTATCACATTCTCGCTGTCTTTCAGTATCACGATTCACATACACTTTATGAGCGACTTCCACTAACTGTGTTGCATTCATGCCCGCAAACCCTTCTAATTTCTGTAATTTACGTCTAATGTCTGGTTGAGACTGGTTTACAAAAGCAGAATTCACCATACATAAACTTCCTGGTGCCTCGGGATCATAGGGAGTATACATTCTGTAGGCTTCAGTTAATCTTTCATAAAAATCTGCTGGGCTCTCATCTATCCCTTGGATAACTCCTGCAACTTTGGAAAGGTTCATAGCCTTTTGGCCCCCCCTTTTCAGGCCTTGTAAAAAGCCTTGGCGAAAACGGGCTAGGGCTGTGGATCCTTCATCTGTATTTGGATCCCATTGGGGGTCTTCATTCGGGAATTCTCTCTGAGCTGCTTCCCGACGGTCTATTATATTCTGCCCTGGTCCCGGAGCTAGGGGGTTCTCTGCCATCCATTCAATAGCTGCTTTTCTAATTCTTGCTCGTTCTTCTGTAGTGAATAGGGTGGTCAGGAGCTGACGGCAATCTGGCCAAGTGGGTTGGTGAGTTTCCATAATGCTAGTTACTAATTCTGTCAGCTCCTGGGGCTTACTAGTATAGGAGGCATAATGCGACCTCCAATTTAATAAATCAGTTGTAGAGAAAGGAATATATACATAAGTTAGGGGTCCCGCTACCACTTCATCGTTATCATTCTTTACGGGCACTCCCGGGACTTGCCGTAAGGGAAACAGTTTGGCCGCCATAGGTGTCTTTTGGGATCTAAGGGTTATTGTCGTTGCCTTTGCAGGAGTCACTTTCTTTTTCTCAACAGGTTTTGCTTTGGGTTTCTCTTTTACTGGCGTGCTAGTGCTAGCGCTGGCTTTCTCAATTATCTGTACACTGTCCTCCTCGTCTGGGGGATTCTCTCTTTCTCCTTCTTCTATTTCCACTTCTGACTCACTTTTTATATCCTCCTCTTCTCTTTCCACTAATTCTTCCTCTTTCCTTCCTCCGGGAGGGGGATCAGGGGTTGGGTCCCGCCCCGGCTCTGGCCGTCTCTGGGGTTCTGGGGCAGGACGCCGGGCTACTCTTATTGGACCTGGGGTTCGGGGCTGCCTGAGGACTATTTCTGGGGAATCAGGATCTACCAAGATGGGCTTCTTCTTGGCTTTCTTATCCTGCTCTTTCATTCTAGGCTGTTCCGTTTTCTGTCTAGAATCTGTTTTAGCTAACATTATTCTGCACTGTTCCTCATAACAGCGCTGCGCCCAGGGGGGCGGATCTTCACAAATACTTAACCAGGAATCTATATAGGGGTACTGATCAGGGTGCGCTACCCGCACTCTACGGTGTATTGACTGAATAATCTCTACAGTGAACGTTCCCTCTCGGGGCCAGATGGGGTCTAGATCGGGCCACTCCCTAGTACACAAAATCTGCAAACGGGCTGCTGTCATTTTAATACCATAATCTCCTGAATATCCCTCTTTAAAATGTGCGATCATACATTCTAATGGAGTGTTTCTAGTAGACCCCGCCCCTCCCATTTCGATGTGTGCGCGCAACAACAGACAGAAGGGAAAAGGAGGTCGGACCGTGGGTAAGGGGTCCTCACGGCCCTGGAAACGTATAAGGAGTACAAATAACAAGACAAGACGACAATCGCTTCCCCCTTTTCGCGACCTGAACGCGGTCGCCCGGTCAGGAAATGCGCTACTCAGGGGTCCGCCTTCACTTGGTCCGTGCTGCCAGACCTCTCATTCACACTTCGTTCACACAATCATGCTAGCAACGTATCCCAGAATGCATTCGTTTCTATCTGTTCTGACTAGTCTTTTTCCCAATTACAAAAAGGATGAGGGTTTCACCCAGCGAATTCCCATGCGGGGTTACTCGGCTCTTCCTTGAGAGTTGATCATGCTCTCTTACCAATTCCCAACATCTCGAGATTACAAATTCCAAATTCCAAGTTTCAATGGCAGTACTGCTCTTTCTATTTCTGTCTAGACCCAAAATCAAAACTATACTCACCGGATCCGGTCCTCAAACTTCCCAAGCAGGCGCATGAGTTGGACCTCGGACTCCCCTCACTCGGGTTCGAGGCGTTGGCTCCAACCGGGCCCGGCACCCGCCGAGGTCCGACCAGCTCCCTCCGATACAAGGGACCGGTGGCGCCAGGGAGCAGCCCTCGTCGGAAGGGCGCGATCCCGGCAGGACCAAGCCTATAGAGGCGGAAAGTCGTGGTATATTGCCCTATATACACTTTGATTCCACAACTTCCCGGCCAACGCACCAAGGAATATGTAGCAGCAAAGCGCAGACAAACCAATGATACCAGGAGTCTGTTCAGAAGGTCCAAATCATTTATTTGTGCACAAGTCTCGAACCAGTCAATTTCAAAATGGCTGAGCGAAGTTTTCAAGCATTACAACAACTTTTATAGACTTTTGTTCCATTCTAGGTATAGAAAAACATTTCATTGGTCCCGGTAACCTCCCGTACCTCCCGTACCTCTTCCATTGGTCCCGGTACTGATAAGTTTATCCAATTATGTCCCTTCTGTGGGCATGACACCTGCATGCCCCCCTTCTAGTCCTAATTACAATGGCCAGTTCATCAACTTGTTACTTTCACACTCTCAAGGCCATAGAACCAATTTGTGCGTGTAGAAGAGCAAGGTTCTGTAACTCATCTGTCAGCACTCCTCATTATTTCTTTGCAGATGTACTCTTTCTTATCAGTAACTTTTAAACATGTCTTTTCTGTATTTTTCCATTTCTCAATTCTACAGTTCTGCCTACCTAAGCTAATTCAATATTTCTACTGAGGTCTATCTTACAATAGCAGCATGTTGGGGGATGTGCAATCCTATATGCCTCTCCACAGGCCTCATTTACAGGTCAAGCTAGCCATGCTGGCCTGCTTATGTCAGACACCGTGGGTCACAGGCCTGCACCTGCCACAAAGGGACTTACCCAAGGCCACAAGCAGCACTAGTGGGATTGAACGCTGGTTTCTTGGTTCCCAGGCTAGTGCTGTAACCATTAGACTACTCCTCTGCTCAACTTTTAGTTCTCATGTTTGATATACCACCCAGAAAAATGCATCGAGGCGTTTTACAATAAAAGGGTAGCTGTGAAAGCAAAAGAGCGGAAAGGAACGGCATTATCAGACCGGACAGGAAGGAAACAATCATAGTTGGAATGTGTAATAAGGAGAAAGATGAAGGAGAGGATGGCCAATTTAGGTTTTGGAGGGGGAAGTCAAAGACACCCTGAAAAAGGTGGGTTTCAACATGGCCTTAATTTTCTGGAAAGAAAGTTCTAAACGGAGTGGAGTAGGGAGGGAGGGAGCCCCGGAGGGAGGGTCTTAGAAAGAAGATGGCAGAGTTGTGAGTAAGTTCGAGGTGGGCCTGAGAGACAGAGGGAAGGTATAAATGTTATTTATACCTTCGAGGTTTCTGGGTGTCTTTATCACATGCCCTGCTTTCTGCTCTTCTCTGGAGTGCGCATATTTAAGTCTAAGTTTAATAAGCTCTGATGAGCAAGGACACGTGTCTGTACAGCGTTGTACACCTTGAAGTGCTATAGAAATGATAAGTGGTGGTAGTAAATGCGGGTTCTGTGCCATTTTGATAGCCCTTGTCTGCACCAACTCTAAACCATACACATTTTTAGCTGTGTAGGGACAGCATTTGCCAAATAGATCCATACCCAGGTCCCTGCCTTCTGAAACTCATTCCTAGAGGGACTACACCTAACTTCAGGAAGCAGAAGAAATCCTGGCTGTTCTCCCAAGCCTTTAAGGTCTTTGGCGACTGACTGAACAGTCGCTCACACTATATCTGGACTAGCTTGTTGCACATCCTGTAATTGAGTTTCATTTGTCTTATTCAGCTGTGCATATACTTTACCATCAGTGTAACCACCCACTTTTATTTAATAACATAGTAAATGATGGCAGATAAAGGCCAGCATGGTCCATCTAATCTGCCCAGTAAGGTGGCTAGAGTTGTCTTATCCATCTTGCCTTTCTATGAGGGTCATTTTAGAAGCCCTATTCATTTATTTCGACATCTGAAAATGCACATTTAGAGTGGAAATCACATGGATGTCCCTTGGGCCATTTCAGTAAGCCAAAAAGAAGGGGGAGAAGGAAACCTCCACAAACAATACAGTCCAGCTTCCCCACTCAGTCTTCTTGGGGACCAGAAAGTATCTGGAGTAAAATCCCCATCTGATCTGCTCCTGAGGATCAGGCTTGATGGTGAGATTGTCCAGAAGGGTGGAGATTTTCCCCTGAAGGAGGATTAGATGCAGAGGATCAAGGGGATACACCCTCAGGGGGTGAAGAGGTGGCAGTTCAGTGAAGTGCAACATGTAGTCACTTTAGATTATTTGTAGCACCCACAAATCCAAAGTGGGCATAGAGAGTGAGCTCTCCCCCTACCAGAGAGTTCCCCTCTGTGGTCACTGACAGATTAGCTATGCTCTGAAGGAATGAGTCAAAACCCCGCCCCAGCTTTGGTTGCGGGGCAGGCTGAGCCATTTGGGGCTTCTCCTGATGCTGCAGGGCGAGGATCCTATGACTTCTCCTGGGAGGCTTGAGGACCAGGAAAGTACCTGCGATTGCATGGGTAGTAGGCCTTCTTCTGGCTTCCCCCTTGATACCTCCTGCGACAGGGATTGGACGTGCATCTTGAGAGCATGGTGAGAGTGATGCACTGCTTCTCTATGGTGCTCTCTGAAGAGGTTCTCTCCCCTGCACAGCACATCCACAAGTTTATTTTGCATCGACTGCTCCAGTTCAGAAGACTAAAGCCAGGCAAACTGGCAGGCTCCAGTGCCCACAGCCACAGCTCTAGAGACCGTCTCAAAGACATCGTATGTCATCCTGGCCAGGACCTTCAAGCAGTCTTTGCCATGGCTCAACAGGGTACAATAATGCACCAGCTTCTCCAATGTCGAGGCCTCCACAGGCAGAGCATGTGTTTCGAGGATCGGCTGCACAATGGTCGATGACAATGCCCTGGGCACTGAAGGACCAGCCAGCTGTTACTCCAGCATCGATGTGATGCGGGCCTTGAGTGCCTGAAGGCATTCCTCCATGGCTGCCGATTCTGAAGGCCTTGGGGCCTGAGAAGCTTTGACCAATGTCTCCAGCATCCCTGCAGGGGTATCAGGACCTCAGTGGTCGGGAGATGGTTGATTCCCCTCCAAAGCCTATGGAGGTCAATTCCTCTCTCTGGAGCACCTTAGCGGGCCATTCATGGCCATTGCTCTTGACGGGACGGGCTCCGATGCCAATGCATATGGAACTTAGTCCAATACTCAGATGGGTCCTCCCTTCGAAGCCGACCAATGGCTAATGCTCCAGGGCACCACAGATGCTTGGTTCAGATTGTTTGAGTATATCTCAATGTCGATGCACCTTCAGCGGATCCTAGGGGAGTCATCGAGATTGATGCCGATGCTGAATCAGACTCTGGCCAAAGAGGGATTCTCTCTGCTTCTCTTGACCCTTCAAGTCTATCCTTATCATCTGCAAACACAAATTGCTAGAAGAGGGCTGATGACTGGGACCCAGACACTGGAGGCACCAATTTTGCTTGTTGGTGACTGAGATGGTCTTGGCACGTTTGGTGCTCTTGAACCCGCTGGCCGGTTTCTGGGACATGTCTGGGAAGATGGCCATGGCAAAATCAAATGGCTCGATGGTGACAAAAAGCCCAGCTGGGCCATGTGAAAAACAAGGAAATAAAAGTTACAGAAAAAGTGCCAGAACCAAAGGCGGAACCATAATCGATGGACCTGACGCTACCGACGGCAGGCAGAAAAGTAATACAAGCACAAAAAAGACCCTTGGAGCGCAAAAAAATGAAACATTTACCAGCAGATAACTGATTCATTTCTATGGGACTCTGTAGAAAATGAAGACTGGAGAAGATGGTAGTGCAGCAGGTGGGAAGACAGGTGCGGTGGAGCCTCCCAAAAGCTTCCAAGCTGAGGAGCGTTCCCTCACAGGACTCCATCAGTGACATCATCCATACATGAGAAATTCATTCCTTCTGGTTCACGGAGAATAATATTTTGTTTTCAGTGGGTGGCAATGTCTCGAACATAAAAAAAGAGTGTTTCCATCTCATGTCCCTCTTGAGAGGAATCATCACTTATCATGTTATTGGGCCAGGATGCTCTCTCAGGAGGCTTATTTTCCACCTATTCAAGTAATATACATTTCCTGGCTAGCAAAGCAATCACTGTAATAAATCTTCTGATGTCATTATTGCCCCGACCTTTCCTCATGCCCTGAAGTGCCAGCAATTCCCCAGAACTGAAAGAGTGGCTTCAGAAAAGTCAACATTCCTTTGAATAGATTACACATTTTGTTATGTCAGTACATCTGACTTTCATGATGAGGTTCCTAGGTGGTCGGTGATTCAGTTGTTTGGGGAGGCTAAAGTGGGAGGGGCTTGGGAAGAGTAGGGCGGAGCACAACACTTAGAGACGTTGGGAGCACTCCAAACACAGCAGGGAAAGACCCCTTCACGGTGTTGCCCTGGTGCAACTGTGCCTGCTGCCTCTTGTCCTGTACCTCTCTCACTGATGGTTATATGCACACTGAACACACTCCGGCCAAGTATGTGCCAATATAATCAAAGTAATGCAACATATGAAACCAGGACAGCATTTTCAGTATTTGAGAAATATATGCAGGTACTATGATGCTTGGTTATCGGTCAGCCCTCGACCCCCAGGTCCAGCATCTTCCGGAAGATCATGTGGTGTTTAACAGCACTGTAACAGAACTCCTGTGGCTAATGGCAGTCATTACATGATCTGCATATCTGTTGTTTTTCGGTAGGTTGCCAAATAGCCATTAGGCTTCAGATCTGCTGGCCTTTAGTATGGAATATGTATTACCTGTACCATGATCCTCCCCGCTACCGGGCACATTGTGAAATAACTCAAAACCTGACAAAACTCACTCAGGACCTATACAGCAAGTCTACTTTTCCGTAAGAGTATTAACTTCTAGAGGCCTAGGAAATGGCAGCCCAGTAGACACTGCAGTGGGTGCTGGTGCATTAATACGTTTATTGTGGAAGTGAACTGGCTGGATTGCTGCAGATCAGTCCTATACAGACCTTGAATGCTAACAGAACACCAGAGCACAGATAAACAAGTGTATAATAGGAATCCACAGCTAAAAACAGAAAAATTAAATCAACAGAAACAAACTGAAACCCAGAAAAGCCAGAGCCTGCAGGTCACCACAAGGTAATAGAAATATGCTAGTTATTTATTAGGTGTTTTTCTACACCGCTATATCTACCAGTCTAAGCGGTTTACATGAGAACAACTTGGCCAACAGGGCTTTACATGAAACATGATAACATTAACAAGGCATAAAGTAGAACCGGAACATGTTATCTATTAGCTGGGTATCTCATGTCCTGGAAAGGGTATCGATGTTTAATGGGGGGAGCGGGAGAGGATAATTTGAGGTTCTAATAGTGGTGCATTTCCCTCTTATTGTGCAAAATATAAAGATAGCAGATGTAAGTTTCAAAAATTGACATAGTCCAATCACTAAATAAAAAATAAACCTTTATTCTACCTTCATTGTCCACTATATTACTCTCTAAATATTATTTTTCTAAGTGTGTTGGTCTAAATCTTTGGTTCTGCTTTTCTCAACTCTCTGTTTCCCTCTCTTACTGTATTCCTTGCTTCCTCCTCTAAAGCCATCGCTGACACTGGCCTTTTACTTTCAGCTTTCTTCCATCTTTGCTCCTCTCTATCCACTCAGATTTCATTTCTTTTTACTATGTAGTCTTCAGTCTCTATCGTTCTTACTGCATCTACCTACAGCTTTCAGTCTTTTCTTTACCCTGCTCCTCCCACCCTTTCTCTTATTCTCCATCTTTTGCTATTTCTCCCTTCCTCTCCACCTCCTTCCATCTAACACATCCTTTCTGTTGCCGTGTTCCCTTCATGTCCAGCATCTCCCCAGCCTCTATCTTCTTATTTTACCCTCTACCCAATATTTTCCATCTGTCTTCCTATTCCCCCTCCCCATGTGCATCATCTCCCTTTCTCCCCACTTCCCCCTGCATATACAGCATCTCCCCCATCTCCTTACCCCCCAGTAGCCAGCATCAATCCCCTTTTGTCCCTAGTCTTCCCCGTGTCCAACATCACCCTTTGTCTCTCCATTTCATCCCTCATGACCTGCATCTTCCTTGTCTACCTACTCTCCCATGTCAAGCATCTTCATGTCATCTTATTCCCCCCCCCCCCTCCTCCCCGATTCCACCTGTGTGCTTCTGGCCTCCATTTCCCTACTCCCAAACCATCATATCCCCTGTTCCCCTGTGTCATCCCCAAGCTAGAAACCAATATATTTTTCCTTTTCCCTGATCCAACATCTCCCCTTACATCCCCCCACCCCAGTCCAGCATATTCTTTTCTTCTTTCCTTTCTACCACCCTTCCCATTTCCTGGGACCCGCAGCAGCAGTGAAAACTAGTTAAAACGTGCAGGGCCAGTCAGTACGCAGCTCCTCCACGCTGCTGACCACTCTGCAGGACCCGCCCTTAGTAACAGGAAGTTGATATCAGAGGGGGCGGGACCAGCAGAGCCATCAGCAGCCTGGAGGGGCTGCATGCTGAATGGCCCTGCACTTTTTTGTTGTTTTTTTATCGCTACCACTGGTCCTAGGAAGTGGCAGTGACAGGGGTATCAGCAGCGATGGGGGAGGGAAGGAAAATGGTGGCCCAAGCACCAGGGCAGCTATTTACTATGCCTCAACTCCATGTCAAATTGTCAGGTAAATAAGCAATGCTGCCTGTCAGTTTGACTCAGGCTAAAGATAGTTTGGGTTGGGTAGGCTTATGGCCCGTTTCTGAGACGTGACATGTGGGGCTGCACATCCCAGCGGGACGTGCAGCCCCCAAGCCATCGTGGAGGTGGGTGGGAGGGGACAGAGTCTGGGTGGAGCAGGGCAGGCCAAGACGGCAGAACATACAGGGCTAATTCCAGTCATGGCCCTTTACGTCCTGAGGGGTCGGGGGAACGTGTTGATTATTTCAACTCGAAGGTGGAATAATCAGCACAAACAGGGCAAATGGAGCTGGAAATCCATCCCCCCGGGGCCGGGGCCAAGTGCAGGGATGTCCCCACTGCCCGATCCAGGACCCGGCTGGCCAGCCATTGGTTGGGCAGTGGGGAAGAGGAGGGTCGATGCCGCAGGACCCAGGGGAGCCTGTGGGGAGGACGTCCCCACAGGTATGCAGGGGCATGCTGGGTCATCCTCAAGCCCGATTCTGTATGCTGTGGGAACGTCTTGCTCCCATGATACAGAATTCGGTCCTAACAGGCCTGTCCTGCTCAGGGCCATCTGGATGGCCCGGATGTGCCCCTGATAGAATCGGGCTCTTAGCCTCCCAAAGTCTCTTATAGGGAACATTTAGAACATAAGAACATAAGATTTGCCATACTGGATCAGACCAAGGTCCATCAAGCCCAGTATCCTGTTTCCAACAGTGGCCAATCCAGGTCACAAGTACCTGGCAGGTTCCCAAAAAGACACACAGATTCTACAATGCTTGTCCCAGGGTAAGCAGTGGATTTCCCAAGTCATCTTTAATAATGGTTTATGGACTTCTTCTCCAGGAACTTATACAAACCTTTTTTAAACCCAGCTACACTAACAGCTTTTACTATATCCTCTGGAAAGTCCAGAGTTTGATAATTACACAGGTACACTACCAAAAAACTGCCTCCAGTTTTGCAACTGATTCCTATAGATTTTGGGGTGCTGAATCCAGGAAAAATAGCCAAAATGTTCCATCACGTCACGTTTTCTTGCAAAATTAGATTTCTTACCCATATAAGGAATGTTCACATAATTTCTTTTTAGCCGACTGCAGTTTATTTTCTTGGCCCAAAATAGAGGTTGTAATGGTTAACTAACTAGAAACACTCCCTCATGATATTTTAGAGTGTTTTGTATTCATTTTATACATTAACAGGACAATTGGGAGGCGGGGGGCTAAATCCAGTACTCGCGCTGGCGCATGTTCTTTCCTGTTCGCCTCGCCTCGTTCGCTCGCTCAAACACGGTGGTTGCGACATGAACGTTCCTGTCAAATTTCAGTTTCTTGCAAGTTCATTATTACCTTTTGTTTGCTCAGTCGTAATCCAGCTTTATTCTGAAGTGGTTCACTACAGTTGTAGTTTGCAGTGCTGTGTATTTGTGATGGCTCACAGAGCCAGAGGTTGCGTCAACTCTCCGGACAGTTTTTGTTTTATTTGTGGGGAATATACCGTGAAAAAGCGGCAGAGGAACATTTCTGCATTTATTAAAAAAGTATATTTCGCCTATTTCGGTTTGAAGTTAGGCGATCAAGACAAACCGTGGGCTCCTCACAAAGTGTGCAAGACATGTGAGGAAGATCTACGCTTATGGATGAAAGGTAAAAAACAAGCATTTTGTTTCGGAATACCTATGATGTGGCATGAACAAAGAGACCACAGCAGTGACTGCTATTTTTGCTCTTGCATTGTGAAGGGATACAACTTAAAAAATAAGAACGTAATAAGTTACCCCAACCTTCACTCAGCAATTAGGCCTATGCCTCATAGCAACGAAGTACCTGTGCCTGAACCACCAAAATCTTTGGACCATATTTGTGTGGACGGTTCTGATCATGATGAGACTCATCAGATGGCTTTTCCCGATGAGTCCAGTACTTCCGAGTTTGAAACTGAACCAGATCCGAAACCTGAACTTTTCTCTCAAGCTGAATTGAATGATTTAGTCCGGGATTTAGGACTCCCAAAAGATGCTGCCCAACTGCTAGGTTCTCGGCTTAAACAGAAAAATCTATTGTCACCAGGAACAACTTTTTATTGGTACCACAACCGCGAGACACAATTTTTGAAGTATTTCAGCAAAGAGGAAGATTTGGTATTTTGCAACGATATATACGGAGTGATGGAAAAGTTTAAACTCAAGTATGATCCTGCTGAATGGCGGCTGTTCATTGATTCGTCAAAAGACAGCATAAAAGGTGTTCTTCTTCATAATGGCAACACATTCGCTTCAGTTCCTATTGCTCACTCTGTTATTCTCCAAGAAAAATACGAGAATTTGTCCCTGATTCTTCAGAAGATTCGTTATGATGAGCATAAGTGGATGATTTGTGGAGACTTTAAAATTCTATCCATGCTATTAGGGCAGCAATCCGGTTTCACCAAATATCCCTGCTTCCTTTGCTTGTGGGATAGCCGGGCCCGCGACCTACACTGGGGGAAAAAAGACTGGCCAATTCGGGAGTATTTGAGACCCGGTGAGAAAAATGTTCTTCATGAGAGCTTGGTACCTCGTGATAAAATTCTATTACCACCTCTCCACATTAAGTTGGGTCTCATTAAGCAATTCATCAAGTCCCTTCCAAAAGATGGTGAGTGCTTTCGGTACCTTTGCTCAAAGTTCCCCCGACTTTCTGAAGCAAAGCTAAAGGAAGGAGTGTTTGTTGGCCCTCATATAAGGAAACTCATTTCAGATGGAGCATTCGCTGAAACGATGTCTGAGAAGGAAAAAGAAGCCTGGGATTCCTTCAAGGATGTTGTTCTGAAATTCTTGGGGAACAGGCGGGATGAGAACTATAAGGATATTGTTGCCAGGATGCTCAATGCCTTCAAAGAACAAGGCTGTAACATGAGCCTGAAAGTCCATTTCTTGCACTCCCATGTGAACTACTTTCCCGAAAACCTGGGGGCGTACAGTGAAGAACAAGGTGAAAGGTTTCACCAGGACATCAAGGACGCAGAGAGAAGGTACCAAGGAAGATGGAACACCACTATGATGGCTGATTTCTGCTGGTTGCTGCTGCGGGAAACCCCAGATGAAAAATACGCCAAGCAGCGCACCAAGAGAAGCATTCGGGGGAAGAAGAAACGGGCCCACCAGGAGATTGATTGACCCAAGAATGACTTTAAAATCTAAACTGTGTTGACAAATATCGTGTTTTTACTAAACTTTGAAATAAAAATTTGCTAGTTATTACCACAGTGTCGGATCTCATTTATTAGAATTTTATTTTCACACCATCGGGTGTTTGTCTTCATGTATTGCAATGGTGCGGTTTGCGTTTTCTATTCTTACATACATACCTGTACAACATTTTTTGCACATTTCTTTGCTTTGCTTTGTGTCTAACCTCGCTCTTATATGCTCAATGTTTGTGCACATGTATGTGGCTGTTTTAAGTGCAGACAATTTTGCTACAATCACAGTGTGTTTTGTTGACATTACTCTATTCTTATGTGCTGCCTTGTTACAATTTTCTTTATTCTTATTTGAATAACTACTAAACAATTAGTATAAAGAATTCATCCAAGAAACTTTTATCTCGATCGCACTCAATCTGAAACGTTCACCTCAAACTGCTAACCCAATGTAGCAAAATATCTGTACGTGATGGAGCAAATTGGTTACCAGATTTGGATTCAGCACACCAAAAAACGTAAAAATCAATCGAAACATTAGAGGCAGTTTAAAAAAAAATTTTTTTAGTGTACCTGTGTTATTTGTCTTAAATAGCTTCATTGCATGTCACCTAGTCTTTCTACTTTTTGATGGAGTAAACAACCAATCTTTGTTTACCCATTCCACTCCATTCTTTATTTATAGACCTCTATCATATCTCCCAGGGTAAGTCTGACTGCTGATGTAGCTGCGCATGAAATGAGAGTCCGAAGCTGTAAAGATGTCTTACACATTGGAACATGGAATGTACGAAGCATGAACCAAGGGAAGTTGGAGGTGGTCAAGAATGAAATGGAACGTGTACAACTTGATCTGTTGGGTGTCAGCGAACTGAAATGGACTGGCATGGGGCACTTTGCATCAGATGATCACATGGTCTACTATGCTGGAAATGAAAGACAAAGAAGAAATGGTGTTGCATTTATAATAAAGAAGAAACTTGCAAGAACTGTAATGAAATACAATGCAGTCAGCGAACGCTTAATCTCTATTCGTCTACGAGGATTGCCTATCAACACAACTATAATTCAAGTATATGCCCCAACAACAGCTGCAGAAGAGAATGAAATTGAAGAGTTCTATGAACAAGTACAAGCTGAAATTGACAGAACATGCAAACAGGATATCCTGATCGTCATGGGTGAATGGAACGCAAACGTTGGCAACAAAGAAGAAGGCAAAGTAGTTGGAAAATATGGACTTGGCAACAGAAATGAAGCTGGAGAAAGACTGATAGAATTCTGCAAGACCAATGATCTATTCATCTCAAACACCTTCTTCCAGCAACACAAGCGGCGACTGTACACATGGACTTCACCGAATGGATTATATAAAAATCAAATTGACTACATCTGTGGAAGTCAACGATGGAAAAGCTCTGTAACATCAACAAAGACAAAACCTGGAGCTGACTGTGGTACAGATCATCAACTACTAGTATGCAAACTCAAGCTAAAGTTGAAAAAGACCAAACCACTCATGAATGCAGCAAAATATGACCTTGAGAATATACCACTGGAATTTAAAGACTGCCTGCAAAATCGATTTGCTGCTTTAGATACAAATGACAGAGCTCCGGAAGAGTTATGGAATGACATCAAGAAGGTTGTGTTGGAAGAAAGCGAGAAGTCTCTACAAAAGGTGAAAAAGCAAAAACGGCCAAAATGGATGACGGAAGAAACTCTGAAAATTGCCCAGAAACGCCGAGAAGCTAAAGCCAGAGGAGAAAGAAAGACAATCGCAGAACTCAACAGAGATTTCCAACATGCAGCAAGACAGGACAAGGAAAAGTACTACAATGACACTTGCAAGGAAATAGAAGCAGAAACTATTAGAGGAAGAACAAGATCGGCTTTCCTAAAGCTACGAGAGTTAAAGAAAATGTTCCAGCCTCGAATTGGAATGTTACAAGATGCTCAAGGTTCTATGTTGAATGATGCTGAGAAGATCAAGAAAAGGTGGAAGGAATATAGAGTTTTTATATGATAAAGATCAAGTGGACCAACAGCCGTTTCAACCTGTACCTTATGATCGGGAACCATTGGTGATGAAAGAAGAAGTTGAAGCAGCATTGAAGGCCTTATCAAAGAACAAAGCACCAGGCATTGATAGCATTCCCATAGAAGTATTGCAGCAATCTGATGTAGCTGTTACCATACTCACAAGGCTCTGCCAAGAAATATGGAAGACAACATCATGGCCAACTGACTGGAAAAGATCTGTGTTTATACCAATACTAAAGAAAGGTGATCCAACTGACTGTGAAATTTATCGCACAATCTCTCTGATCCCACATGCCAGCAAGATTCTACTGAAGATTATTCAAAAGAGACTACAACCATACCTGGAACAAGAACTACCTGAAGGGCAAGCAGGGTTCAGGAAAGGGCGAGGAACGAGAGACATCATTGCGGATGTGAGATGGATCCTTGAAAAGACTAAAGAATACCAAAAGGATATCTATTTGTGCTTTATCGACTATAGCAAGGCTTTTGACTGTGTAAACTATGAGAAACTCTGGGCCACATTAAGAAGCATGGGTATACCAGAACACCTGATCGTTCTCTTGCACAATCTGTACATTGATCAAGAAGCAACAGTTCGAACGGAACAAGGAGAAACAGAATGGCTTAAAATAAGCAAAGGTGTAAGATAAGGCTGCATACTTTCCCCCTACCTGTTTAATTTATATGCAGAACAAATCATCAGAGAAGCAGGATTGTATGAAGACAACAGAAGTGTGAAGATTGGTGGAAGACTCATCAACAACCTTCGCTATGCTGATGATACCATATTACTGGCTGAAAGTGAAGATGATCTGAAACATTTGCTTCTCACAATCAAAGAACATAGTCTCAAAATGGGCCTGCACCTTAATGTAAAGAAGACAAAGATCAGGACAACTGGCATAATCAACAGGTTCATCGTTGAAGGAGAAGAAATTGAAATTGTGAACAACTTTAACCTACTTGGATCAACTATCAATAAAGAAGCAACAAGCAGTCAAGAAATCAGATGACGCATTGCTCTTGGCAGAATGGCTATGAAAGACCTAGATAAGATTCTCAAGAGCAGAGATGTCTCTCTCCATACAAAGATTCGACTTGTTCAAGCCATGGTATTTTCAATAACATCATATGGATGTGAAAGCTGGACAGTGAAAAAGATAGACAGGAAGAAAATTGATGCCTTTGAATTATGGTGCTGGCGGCGAATACTGTGTATACCATGGACTGCCCGAAGAACAAACCAGTCGGTACTAGAGGAGATCAAACCTAAGCTTTCTTTAGAAGCTCAGATGACAAGACTTCGACTTTCATACTTTGGACACATCATGCGGAGAGAGAGATCATTAGAGAAAGACATTATGCTTGGCAAGATAGAAGGTCAACGCAAAAGAGGAAGGCCAGCAATGAGATGGATCAATACAATAACAGCAGCCACGGGTACCAGTCTGTCAACAATGAGCCGCCTGACTGAAGATCGAACACAATTTAGGATAGCTATCCAGAGGGTCGCCATGAGTCGACTCCGACTCGACGGCACTTAACAACAACATCATATCTCCCCTCAGTTGTCTCTTTTCGAGGTTGAAGAGCCCTAGCCTTTTAAACTTCTCCTCATTGGGGTATCCTTCCATCCCCTTTACCATTTTGTTGGCTCTTCTCTGTACCTTTTCTAATTCTGCTATATCCTTTTTAAGATATGGTGATCAGAATTGCATACAATATTCAAGGTGCGGTCGCACCATGGAACACTACAGAGGCATTATAATATCCTTTGTTTTATTCTCCATTCCTGTCCTTATGATTTCTAGCATCCTATTTGCTTTCTTGAGCAGCCAGATGATGTCAACAAATTGCGGCAGAAAAGAATATTTCAAGGTTTTTCTGTTAACAGGAGCATCCCAATTTCTAATCAAGTTATTTAATCGAGGGTTCTCCATATACTGTCTGCCTATTAATAATCATCCTTGCCATGCTCTGAGGGATTTCAAGGACTCTGAAATCCTTTATAGCTATCCCCTAATTTGATCCTTTTCACAACTTTCTTCTGAACTTGTTTTGCCTGGTCATTGGTACTCATGGTTGATGTGGGCTTTTGAAAGTGATTGGTCACAGCTCAGCTTAAAGTGTTTAGAG
The DNA here is from genome assembly GCA_033557465.1 of Ichthyophis bannanicus. Lineage (NCBI taxonomy): Eukaryota > Metazoa > Chordata > Amphibia > Gymnophiona > Ichthyophiidae > Ichthyophis > Ichthyophis bannanicus. The sequence goes on along the minus strand of CM066035.1, from coordinate 949,503,569 downwards.
CTGCTACAGAAGAATGTGGAGGAGGAGGAGCAGATGGATGTAATCAAGCTCTACGGTCTATTTCTCTACGTTATTTTCTGTGTATCTTACACTTGGCTGTCGTGGGGTAGGATGTGTGGATACATGGACAAACTAAAAGGCAACAAAGATGAACATGTTGGAAAAGGGAGGTAGACTTTCTATACTGTCTGTATATACTCCTGCAATTCTGCTAATAATTTGATTAAATACCAGCATCCAAAAACTTTTCAGTCTTGAATATTGAACAAAGACAATGAAAAAAGAGTTTGCTTCATTTCATCATTATATAATCATCTGACTGAAAAAATCCTTTCGGCAGAGCAGCTGTGGATCGAGGGGATATAGGATGAGGGTGAAAGGTGATAGACTCAGGAATAATATGCGGAAATATTTCTTTACAGAAAGAGTGGTGGATCCGTGGAATAGTTTCCCAGTGGAGGTGGTAGAGATGAGGACAGTATCTGAATTCAAAAAAGCATGGGACAAACACCGAGAATCTCTAAAGGAAAAAAGGGGACTGTTGTATGGTTGATATGGAAGGGCAGACTAGATGGGCCATGTGGTCTTTTTCTGCCGTCATATTTCTGTAGTTCTTCTAGTCCGGCCTCCACTGAGCTATGTGGGCCTGAGTAAGAATTGCAGAGAAAGACAGCCGATCAGTCCTTGTTCCACATTATTCCCTGAAGAACCTTTTACACATTCGGTACCAGAGAGCGAATGAACTGTTTCTTCTGGATGGTTTACTAAATGGATCATCCATGGAAACCAATGCACTAGATGGCAAAGATTCTCCTGAAATGAGCTGAGATATTGGAAGCTTTTCTTGTGCTGCTGGTCCACAGGGCTGGCCCCAGAGTTGGTGCAAGGTTTTGGTGCCTTAGGGAAACATTAATCCTTTCATCCCCCCCGTGGCTGTCAGAATCTAATCTTTAGCTTTTAATGACCTGCTCTTTACTGTCCTATAAACTGCTCTGCTAGGCAACTTCCTAGTTTGTTCAATGGTTGTGTTGGCCCTGCTGCTCCATTTAAATACTATAAATATTGGATTTATGCTATCTTTCTTGCAAGAGGTTAGCTCAAAATTATGAACTTTTTTGCGAAAAGTTTAGAACTCTTTAGGGGTACCTGTTTAGCACAAAATTTCACTTTTACCATATTCTGTGCACAAACGTTTCCTAATGAATGGATCTGCACGATTCCTCGCTCATTAGTGATTTTGCATATGTTTTATGGAAAAGTGTTAAATCACAAGCAGATTGTGAGAAATTGCAGGAGGACCTTGGGAGACTGGGCAAAGTGATACACATATGAAAGAAGAACCCAAACTATAGTTATGTGATGCTGGATTATAAGGTGTCTGTGTTACCCCGCAGTGCAAACTGCTTGAGATATTGTGTGCAATTCAGGTCACTGCCTTATCAAAAAGATACAGTGAAATTAGAAAAGGTACAGAGAAGAGCCACCACAGTGATAAAGTGGATGGAAGGAGAGGCATAAAAGGTTAGGACTCTTCAACTTGAGATGGCAGAGGAAAGATGGAAAATCCGGACTAGAGTAGACTGAGTGAATGTAAATCGAGTGGAATAGAGTATGAAAAAGTACAAAGACTAGGGGACATGTCATGAAGTCACTCAGTGGTACCGTTTGAACAAATCATAGAAAATATTTCCTCTTCCTAAGCACAATTAAGATCTTGGATTTGTTGCCAGAGGATGTGGAAAAAGCACTTACCATTGCTAAGTTTCACAAAGCTTTGGACAAGTTTCTGGAGGAGAAGCCTGGAAGATTCTGTGATCCATTAAGAGAGACGATTTTTAAACATCCACTGCGCGCATTGTACCTGCAGGCTCTCAAGGTGTTCAAAGGGAAAATCTACATGTACAGAAGTAGGACTGACACGTCCTATTTTCTCCCATTGTTGTCTTTCTGTTCAGGACCCACATGTCCTCATGCAGTGTGTTCACTGTGGGCCCGATGTTCTTCCATTGTCCCTTTGACATTTCATGCATTTGTGGGAAAAGCTTTGAACCTAAGCAGGCAGTTTCGCACTTACCGTCCTTGGGAATAACTTTTTCCATGTGAAAAGCTGGGTTTGTGCATAGAAAACACACTTTATAAAGCCATGTGGCCATTGACACGCAAGCACGCCTACAAGTTTGTGCGTACTTACACACGCACCATGTGTATCTATTCTAGGGTCTCTGCAGAGGTAGAGTTGTGATGTGTGTTTTTTATAAATGTGTCGGTCTGCTTGGAGAGAGTGTGCAGGGCAGGCCCAACCAGTAGGTAAACCAGGTGGTTCTTGCATCCACACAAACTCAAAGAGTTTTACCTGCAAGAAGAATGGTCAATATGCAAATAGTTCACTTACCCTCGTAAGCGACTTTTATAAGATTGTTCTGGGACAGATAGTGCTGAGATGATTACAGCTGAGCTTAATAATCGCATTCTTGGAAGGCTGCAAGGGGCTGAAACCTAATTGTGAGGTTTCATCTAGGGTAGGGGTGGCCGACTCTGGTCCTGGTGCACCACAATCCAGCCTGGTTTCCAGGATGTCCCTAATGAATATTCATGAGGTATGTTGGCATCCACTGCCTCCCAGTGTATGCAAATATACCTCATGAATATTCATTAGGGATTATCCTGACAACCAGGCTGGATTATGGTGCACTAGGACCAGAGTTGGCCACCCCAGATCTAGTGCACTTAATACCCCAGTGGCAGCCCTGAGTCTGTGCATACATATACACCAGCTTTGGAACAGCATTCAGTTTATACTTTTCTGTTTGTCTGTTTGCTTTGGGGGCTGATTCTTACATCCTGTTTTATAAAAGCAGATGAAAGTGTCTGTTGTCTTTCTAAGGCACCTTCTGGGGGTTTAAGCATGGGCATCACTTTTGCCCCTTTGTGAAGATGAACTGATGAGTGCAGCTCTGTTAGATCTGTCAAGTCTTTCCCTTCAGTTTCATGCTGCCGTGGCCGAGCACTATGGCTGTGGGAATGAAGCCAATTTCTCTTTTCTGCTGGAATGTCCTCTGATGTGTGGGCTGGTGACAGAGGTAATGCAGCAAACATCGCTTTCTACCTAGGATAATGAGGACTGCTCCTTGGGGAGCTACTAGTGTAGTTCTAGGAAACCTTTGTCGGTAAGTCTTCCACAGATGATAAAAATTCTCTCTTACATTAAGTAGGCCCAGTATGTCTGTTTGACTTACGAGCTCCAACTTTTCTAAGGGTAATTTCCAAAACTACCCACACTGGGGTAAAGTCTGTGGAATTTTTTTTCACATGGTCTTTGCATCAGTTCTCATGGGGAAAGGACATGGAAACTGGCCAGGAAAAAAGTTCTTGCAGATATTGGCCTCACTGAAGGCACTGCTCCCTTGCCTAGGGCTGGCTTAAGAGGTGAGCCAGTGAGACACAGTAGGGGCGCAGGAAGCCTGCCTCACTGGCTTGCTTCTAGCCTGCCCTCTGCCTCCCCTGATAGTCAAAGGCAATTAGATATTCACTGGCAAATGCATAATTAGCTTAACCGTGTATTTTCAAAAAACATCCTGATAATATCAGGCTTTTAAATTGCAGACTGGCCAGATATTACTTGTGGGGCATTTAGGGGAAGAGCAAGGTTAGGCCAGAAAATTATCCAGATAGTGGCAATATTCAGCCACTATTCAGGTAAGTTAAATGTTTAGTTTAGGCCTGTGGAGTATCAGGTCTAGCCTCAACAGAAAATACACCATCACTCTCGGTATATTCAGTGCCTCGATCGATATGGATAGTGACACAGAATACACAGGCTACGTTAAATAGGAGGGTGGCATTTAAGAAGCCAGAGGGCTGAAAATGTACCCCAATTGTACAGCTTGCACTGCAAGATGGGACCCAAGAGGGGGGGTGCAAAAGCAAAAGTTGGCTCAGGGTGCTACAACCCGTTGAGCCGGCCCTGCCCGTGCTGTAACCCTGCCTGTGAGGCACCTCTGCTCAATGCAAGCAAAAGTGGGCGCACTGTCGACTGCCGCATCTGCAAATGGCAATTTTCACAAAGCCCTTTTATCGAAGGCTTTTCAAAATTGCTCTCCCTTCAGGCTCTTCTGCCCGAGGTTCTGCCCTGTGCAATGATCCAAACCAGCCGAGGGACTGACTGAGCTGAGTCTTCTCATATCAAGAAATTGTTAATCCAACTAATGAACAGACGGACACAAGGACCTCAGGCACTGGAGAGATCTGACTAAGACCGTGGTCATCTTATGATAAAGTGATTGATGAACATGATCTCACCAGACAATTCCTGGTTCAGATATGATGATCGAATGAGACATAGTTGGATCAGTGCCTAATTGTGCGGTGTTGGGGTTTTTCTGGGCTTCCCCTAAGATTATTTGGGGATTTTCTATTTTTGTTTGGCTTCTTGTGTTCAACCCCAACATACATACAGGACTTGCTTCTCATGCCACCATAAAAGCATGGAAACTTTTTTTTATTTATCTTGCCAGGTCTGTAACATCACAAGCTTTGCTTTAACTTATAAGGTACAAATTTCAATATCAATCCATAGCATCAATAAATCTCTAACAAGCAAAGCACCTGACTCAAGTGTAAAAAGGTCCTGGAGACAGAGACAGCCTCACTCCAATGAGATCAGCTAATGTCTGTCTGCTTATTAGAATTTCTTCTCTATATTTATATTCATTTTTAGGCTCAAATTGCTGATAAATAGATTTCCCTTCTTTTCTTAATCTCTATTATTTCAAGCAAATCTGCTTCCCAATCTCTACCCTTTATTTTTTTCCCTTGTAGCATCCTGTCTTCCCATTCTCACGGCAGTCCTTGTCGCTGTGTGCTGGCTCTGTTTCCTGCAGATTAAGCTCTTCATTCTGTTCCCCTTTGTTCATTCAAGGGGCCCAGATGACAGCTTTTCACTAGCTGTGTAGTTTTCAGAGCCTCTCATTCTGTCAGCTCTCTGGGACAGGATATTAGCTCATTTCATTGCTCAATCTTGCTGATTTTGCAGTTTCAGTGTGAAAAGGTCAGAGCAGGCTGTTTCTTTCTTAGGCCTGAGCTATAGACGTTAGCACAAGATGGATTGAACCTGTAACAAAGGTACCTGAAGGGGGATTCATTTTTCCCCTTCATTCCCCTCTTGAATCCCACTTCAGGTCCCTTCTGTTGTCCCCATAGTGTGCCCTTCTACAGTCAGCCATCCGGAACCTCCAGTGACACTCACTGAAGAAATGGAGACATGATGAGACCAAGTTGCCACATGAGATCTGAATCCCATTAATTCTATACCTAACATAGGGAACTTAAAAAGAGAGGAAATCCATATAGGGTTATTTGTTACCTGAATATTGGACCGCTACCAAGTGGAACCCCTCTGGAATAAGAGGATGGGCATCAGACAGGTTACCATTTATATTAGTAACTCTAGGTCTACAGGCTAGGGAAGTATATTCATTGGCCTGATTTTGGGAAGTAAGAATTAGAGTTGCGGTAGACACCTTAGTCAAACACCTACTACAGAAAGCTAGAATAAATGAAAAAACACAGCAGCTAACTGATACAGCAATGAGCAGACCAAACAAGGCTACAAGTAAGCCATGTAGGCCAGAGCTTAGGCCTGCAAAACAAGAAGCAACATCATTCCACAACGCTCCAACCTGAATTCCACCCTTGAAATCATCCAGATGTAATTCTGATAAGTGTCTAATTCTGTCCATTGCATTAAGTACAAAAATTGTATGTTTTGCTATAACTGTGCAATAATTTGTTTCATTAAAGAATTTACATGCCCCTCCCTCAGCTGCTAACAATAGATCTAAAGCTTGTCTATTTTGCAGAGTCATTTAATTTGTTTTGCTCAAGGGATTTGGCTACGAGAGTAATGGATTCAGTGACAGAACGCATTTAGACATGAAGTAAGCATTGCAACCTACGTACAGCCATACCTAGTTCAGCAGTAATTGCAGGGGTCTGAAATATAGGAATCCAAGAGGTATAGCTCAGAGCATCAAGCCGTGTTTTTGTCAGCGGATGTGTGGAATTAATATATTCATAAGAGGCCATGAGAGCAGCATCTTCAGATTTATCATACCAGGGGGAGGTGTCTCTTTTGTGTCTGTGGGTGCTTGAGTGATAGTGACTGACATTGAGAGGGATTAACACTGAATAGGCCTCAGCCCTAACCAGAGCACAAGGAAGATGATTCAGGCCTATAGCCTGATACAGGAAACCCTGACAATACCAATAGTGGCCTGAAAGGACCAAGAATCGGGTATTTTTGGTCCAGATCCAGTTAATTTTGTGTCCCCATGCAATTGAAGTTTGCCTTATGATTGATTGATCATTACGGGGAAAATAACAGGAGGAATAAGGGGTACCAGTTCTGCGTCCAGGTGTCTGGACTGCTGAACCATTTTTATAAATAGGACCCACTATGCATGTGTTGTGCCAATAAGCAGGGGTAACATTCAAAGATGCATTAGTGATAACAAATCAATTGTCCCGGCTATAAGGAGCCGAGAAGCTATAAGGAATTATGGACCTGGGGGAAACAGTAAATCGCTGTTGTGCAGGATGGTAGATGATATTACACTTCAGTGAAGGGTGTGTGTCTGAATGGACTAGCCCTCCATTCCCAATACAATATGGATATATCAAATGAGGAGGGGCATAGACTTGGACTGGGACCGAGTCAGATAAATTGAAATGCTCCCAAGTATGGGAGCAGTTAGAGGGGGCCCAGCATGGAGTAGTGTAGTATTCGGTAGGGTCCTGACAAGCCAAGTTCCCCGAGTACTCCACTGGTTGTACTGGTACTATATTGACTGGTGCATACCCAACTCCCTTTGGCAGTGGGATGCATATGATACAGACCGAGATATTCATTAATTGGACAACCTCAAGAACTGTGGATTTCCATAGATTAGGTCCTGGTGTGGACCTTCGGGATCGTAAGGGACTACTCTGGGAAATATTAAAGGAACTATTGAAAGAACTATTCAGTTTCTGTGTAGAGAGATTCAGAGGAGCAGGTTGAGGAATATATAAGTATGGAAGGAAAAGAACTAGAAGTGATCCTACCAATGCTCCACAAAGAATTGTCCATACCATGAAAGGGGAGAGATTCAATGGGGACTGGCGGGTCTTATGCATTATAAAAGCAATCTAAAAAGCAGCAATACTAAGCAAAGTACAACAAATATGATTACTAACAATGAAAATTACAGGAGGCGGATCTAACACAGAGGGACTGACAGGAGATAAATAGGCTTCAGATAGTATACACATTAATCAGTTATACTAATATCTCAAACTGAATAGTAGCAAATCACCTGGACCGGATGGTATACATCCCAGAGTGTTGAAAGAACTGAAATATGAGATTGCAGACCTGTTATTGGTAATCTGTGAACTTTCATTAAAATCATCTGTAATACCTGAAGATTGGAGGGTCGCCAACGTAACACCAATTTTTAAAAAGGGTTCCAGGGGTGACCCGGGAAATTACAGACCGGTGAGCCTGACGTCAGTACCAGGGAAAATGGTAGAAGCCATCATAAAGAACAAAATTACACAGCATGTAGATAGTCATGGCCTAATGGGAGACAGCCAACATGGCTTTAGACAAGGAAGATCTTGTCTTACTAATCTGATCTGTTTTTTTGAAGGTGTGCATAAACAGGTAGACAAAGGTGAGTCGGTTGATATAGTGTATCTGGACTTTCAGAAAGCTTTTGACAAGGTCCCCCATCAGAGACTTTTGGCGAAGCTAAAAAGTCATGGGATAGGAGGCAGTGTACTATTGTGGATCGGGAACTGGTTAAAAGATAGAAAGCAGAGGGTAGGGCTAAATGGCCAATATTCCCAATGGAAAAACGTGAATAGTGGAGTACCCCAGGGATCTGTACTGGGTCCGCTACTTTTTGACATATTCATAAATGACCTGGAAAAGGGAATAACTAGTGAGGTAATCAAATTTGCAGATGACACAAAACTGTTTAAAGTTGTTAAAACCCAAGAGGATTGTGGAAAACTGCAGGAGGATCTGGATAAATTGGAAGACTGGGCATCCAAATGGCAGATGAAATTTAATGTGGACAAGTGCAAAGTTATGCACCTAGGAAAGAACAACCCACACTATAGTTAGAAGATGCAAGGCTCCACATTAGAAACCACCACCCAGGAAAAAGATTTAGGAGTCATCGTGGATAACATGTTAAAACCCTCCGCCCAGTGTGCAGCGGCGGCCAAGAAAGCAAATAGAATGCTAGGTATCATAAGGAAAGGGATGGAGAATAAAACAAAGGATATTATAATGCCTCTGTATCGCTCCATGGTACGACCGCACCTTGAATATTGTGTGCAATTCTGGTCACCGTATCTTAAAAAGGACATAGAGTTATTAGAAAAAGTACAGAGAAGAGCCACCAAATTGGTGAAGGGGATGGAAGGCTACTCCTATGAAGAGAGGCTAAAAAGGTTAGGGCTCTTTAACCTAGAAAAGAGGCGGCTGAGGGGAGATATGATAGAGGTGTTTAAATTAATGAATGGAGTGGAACGGATAAACGTGGATAAATTGTTTACGCTATCAGAATATAGAAGGACTAGGGAGCATGTAATGAAGCTACAGGGTAAACTATTTAAGACAAATAGGAGAAAAAATTTCTTCTCTCAACGTGTAATCAAACTCTGGAATCTGTTACCGGAGGATGTAGTAAGGGCTGTTAGTATAGCTGGGTTTAAAAAAGGTTTGGACAAGTTCCTGGAGGAAAGGTCCATAAATCACTATTAAAAAGGGACCCAGGATATCAATGCTTGGCCTAGTACAAGCACTGCAGAACCTGTGTCTTTTGGGGAAACTGCTAGGTACGTATGACCTAGATTGGCCACTGTTGGAAACAGGATACTGGGCTTGATGGACCTCGGTCTGACCCAGTATGGCATTTCTTATGTTCTTATGTTCTTATGTCTTTATAGTGGGTCCAAGTGGAGCTTCTCTTTTTCCAGATCTCTCGGAGAAGTGTCCGTCACGAATGATATCACTGTTCTGTACCCACCGTTTGTTGAACACTACTGGTGGTAGGGGCTGGAAAAATATCTTTGCTGTGTATCCACGAAGTGCCGTTATCAAGCTGAACAGCGGTTGGAGTTACAGCTGTAACAGTATGTGGTCCAGAATAGATAGGATGGTACCACTTGTCCCTCACTTGGATCCGGCGGTAGACAAGATCACACAATTCAAAAGCATATGGGACTAACGCTGTCGGTAGTATGCGGGAAGCCAACTTCTGTTGAATCAAGGATACACTGGTCTGAAGTCCTGTAAGATAAGCAGAAAACAAGTCGGGCAGATTTTGGGTACCTGACTTCATAACTGGGCACATGCTCCTTCTTCCAGTTATGATTTCATGAGGAGTTAGACCTAACCGCTTGATAGGATTATTTCTCAATAGATATAGGCAAAGAGGTAATGCTTGCAGCCAGGTCTGGCCACTCCCAATCATTAACTTTCTTAACTGTGTTTTAATAAGACTATTGCACCTTTCTACAAGGCCATTTGAGGTTGGAGAATAGATAGCAATATAGCGCCATCTAATGGGCAATTTTTCAGAAAATTATTTGGCTAATTGATGGGACCCATTATCTGATAAGATTTGGGCAGGGATCCCATACCGGAGAATTATATGTTCCATTAATACTTTTAGGACTTCAGCAGCAGTCTCTTTCTTACATGGAAATGCTTCAACCCATTGTGAGTAAGGACAAACCAGAACCAATAGGTATCGTCTACCCTGACATTTCACCTGCATATCAGTGAAATCAATGTGCCAATGCAGAAAAGGTCCTTGTGGTCTTGGTATTGCACCCCCACTTGGTTTAAGACGTGCATGGGGGGTGCTAGTGATACAGGTGTGGCAGCCACTAACTACTGCCTGAACCAACTTACGCATATCAGGACACCACAATGTATCCCCAAGATGGGAGACCAGGGCTGTCACACTGCAATGATCTGCACAGTGCAGCATAGTTGACAGATTTATCAAAGCATCAGAGGAAACACACATCTTCCCTGAAGGGTGTATCCATACGCTGTGGATCTTTTTACATCCAGCATTCACCCATCGCTGTAATTCATTCTGTAACACATTTTCCTATAAATCTTCCAGTTTGCAAAAGTCATGCTGGCTACTCTGCTGACGGGTTACTACCATAGTCTCAGGGACTTCAGGATAAGTGGTTTCTTGTGCTAAGCTGTCAGCTATCGAGTTTCCATACTGCTCCCATGTCTTAATTTCCTGATGTGCTGCAACCCACTCACATGCTGTCAAATAGCCCTGCTCTGCTCTTTCTCTGAACATTTCAAAACCTTCCATTAGGATCTCAGCTTGTTGGAGAGGCTGGTCTTTAGCTGATAAATATCCCCTCTTGGCCCCAATGGTACTATATATGTGTACTGAGCTGCTTACAAACTGAGAATCGGTGTAAATTACTAGATGTCTATTTTCATTTTCTCTCAGGACTTGTGCTAGTGCTGCGATTTCTGCACTCTGTGCGCTGTATCCTAGAGGCATCTCATACTGTGCTGTGGCAGTAACTACTCCCTGTGGGGTTACTCTACAGATAGCAAAACCTGCTCTGCCTTCTCTCTGGGATCCATCTATGAACCAACATTCAGCCTCTTGAGGCACATCTGAATGTGGCACTATCCCTAACATGGGTCTGACATCTTCTCCTACTTGCTGCAGGCAGTCGTGTGTGACAGTAGATACCTGGAAGAGGTTCTGTAAATCCCTAAAAGGATTCTGCTTTGGTACCAATTGGTGTCTAATATGGCTGCGTAGCAGCGCAGCTACACACTTACCTACCCTGGCGGGTAAGAAATGAATGGTACTGGACTTTAAAAGCACATGCAGTGTGTGGTCAGTATATAAGTTTACCTGTAAAGGAGTCATATAACCATACAATTTTTCAATTGCTGCACTGGCAGCCACTAATCACTGCTCACAATTTGTGAATCCTTGCTCTACTAAAGAAAAAGATCCTGACAAATGTCCCACTACTTTACCATCTCCCTGCGTGGCAACTGCTACCCAGGCAGTGGGGCTATGAAACACATAGACATCCCCTGGGAGACTGTGATCAGGTAAATATTTATTTATTTATTTTATTTATTTACAATCTCTTATATACCGCACTATTCAGCATCAGCGCGGTTTACATGGAACAAAAATGCTCAGTACAGTTAACACGTATGAGTTTACAGATAACAGGGCACAAAAAACTTGGATAACAGGGGTCAACTATTTATAAATAGAGTGATGGCAAATCATTCAGACCCTTCAATAATGTTTGCAAACATAACCTTTCTTCCTCACTGAGAGTTATAGGCTGGGACATTAGCAACATTTGGCTCACTCTCTGTCTGCAGGAGCAAAACAGATGGTGTGCTGATAAAGGTCATTTGTACCTCAAAGGCGGATAGTAGATCCCGTCCCATCAAATTAACTGGACAGTGTGGGGCATACAATAGGGGTTTATAGATATATTTCCCCATGAGTTCTACCTCAATGGTTACTGTCATTTTGGTAGTAATTGGGTCTCCATTAAACCCTGTTGCCACAGTAGTATGATGAGAGAGGTTTACGCCTGGGGGTAGGGAATTCAGTACTGATGTTGTGGCTCCGGAATCCAACAACATCTGCACTTTATACCCATTCAGACAGACTTCAATTATCGGCTCACGCTCATTGAGCATGGCCCGCATCACTATAGAGAGTCATTGTGGTCCTCCTTGAGGAGGCTGCCACTGGGGAAACCTGCTCTGAGGACCCTGGTAGGCATTGGGTTGCCCTTGTGGTTTTGTTGATCCTTGGGCTGGGGGGCTTCGGCATTCACGCTGAAGATGTCCCCTTCTGCCACAGTTCCAGCAACTAAGGGCGCTTCTCTGAAAATGCTGTGACTGAGGTGGTCCTGCCCGTCCCCCTTTCCAAGTAACCCCACTGTTTGGTCCTGTCTGGTTTCAAGCCTGAGCATATAAGCCAAAATTCTCCCAGGGGTCTTCTTCAATGTCATACTGTTCCAAATCTCTAATAATTTCATTCTTCTGTTTTATAATGGCCCTAAGCTGCTTTTCTGTTTTATTTGAACCTTCTCTTTCTTTTTCCTTCTCATCGTCCTTTTCCTTGTCCTTCTCTTTAACTCTACTTTTATCAAAATCCTCCTGCAACTCTCTCAGTTGTAATGCCATTAATTTTGTCTGCAAACTTTTCATATCCTTCTCAGGTTTTATCTGTTCTTCTTCAGCTAATTTGACAAAATGGTGTATATGTGACTGCTGTCTTGCCTAGGACTCATCTTCTAACCCCACAATTGTGTCAAGTCTTGATTGAACTGATTTAGGCAAAGTATTGCTAAGTGTTTGGAAAAATAGGGGCAGGAAACCTGGGTCAGAATAAACCATCCCAGTCTGGGTTTCCCACAAATCTTGAAATCGGGCAATTTATGCACTAATATCTTCTCCTATCTTAAAATGCATTTTCAGTAGTGGCCCTAAATTCTTCTGGGTGGGGTATAGTTCTTTTATAGCATTCCAAACTCTGGGTCGGTGCTCATTAAACTCAGACCCATCATATCGTGTTTCTGCTACAGTAACTTGGGGTAAATTAGCTCTGGCAAAAACTTGATTTGTTGCATGAGTTCCCAGGAGTTTTGCTAACAGTGCTTTAACATCCCCTAGCCCTAAAGTATACCCTGCCGTAACCCGCTCAGACTTTTGAATCCAGGAAGCCCCCCTCTACTAAGAGGAGGTAAGGCACTAGCTATATTATCCATATCAGTAAAATTCCAAGGGACATATCGAATAGTTCCTCCTCGTGAATGCAAGAGGGGCAAGCACAGTTTTTCTTCATATTTTTCCCACACCTCTAATCCTGTCTTCATGTAATCTAAATCCCATTGTGGGTCTCCCGCTCCCCGATGAATGCAAAGTCTAGCAGTATTCAAATGTGCAGTGTCAAGTGCTCCCTCGGGAGGCGACTGCAACATTTGCGGCTGGTTCTCTAACGTCCAGCCATACATATTGTCATTCCATCGGTCGATGAAGTAACGATTTCCCTCACCCTCAGCCACTGTTTCCTTAGGCATTAGTGAGGCTCCAGCCTGACTGTTATTTCTTGCAATCCCAATGTGCTTTCTATTACTTTCCTTGTTTTCATAGCTGGATCTCAAAGAGTCCAGTCTTTCTTGAGCTGCATTTAATTTGCCCCATTCCTCTTTCACCATATCTGCCTCCTTTCTGTTATGCTGTTCCAACTCCTCCAGTTCTGACTTCCGCTCCTCCCAATCTTTAATTCATGACACTTCTAATTTATTTTGTTCTTGTTCTTTAGATTTATCCTCTTCTTCCTTCTCCTTAACTTTCTCTTCCCACTCAGCCTGCTGATTTTCTAGGCTTATTCTAAATTGTTCCTCTTGTTCTTGACGAGCCCTTTTCCATTTCTCAGTACTGACTTCTGTAATCTTCTGGTAAATGTAATCTTCCGCCGCTGCTCTCCACTTTTGGCTACGCTCCGTTTGGTCCTGGGTTCATTTCACAGAGACAGTAGGGTAAGCAGCACAAATAAGACAACCAAAACTGGTGTGGCTTGGAAAAAGAGTTTTATATCGAAATAGGCTTATTACATAGGTACAGAACAGAGTTATATAGTGGTTGTTACAGAGCTGCTTCAGTGTGCATCAATGAGTCTCTGTGTGTGTGTGCATGTGTGAAGTGTGAGAGAGAATAGAGTATATGAAAGACTCTATGTGTGTGCATGTGTGTGTGAGAGAGATCAGAGAGAGAGAGAGAGGGGGGAGGGGTGAAGAGCAGTGATTGTCAGAGCCTCCTGTCCTTCATGTCTGATGAATAGAGAGAGAGAGAGAGAGAGGAAGTATTTCTGTCCTTTATAGTGAGTTTTCTCCAGCACCTCCCTTTGAGGTCTGCTATTGTTTCCAGCACCTCCCTTTGAGGTCTGCTATCACTTGATTTAGCAAAGAGGGGCTGCAGACCAATCTCATCAGGCCCGGAGACTGACATCACCAGGGGGTCAGAGCTAATCTCATCTTGTAAACTACCCTCATTAAGTTTGGAAACTGATATCACCAGAGTAACAAAGCTGCTTGAAATCCAAGGTCTGGGAAAAAGCCATGACACCTATGCTAGGCATAATGTCATGCTGATGTATGCTGACATCTACCTATGCTAGGCATAATGTCATGCCGATGTATGCTGACAACTTCTAACTCTGCTTTCCATTGTGCTAATTCTTTCTCACAAATTGGCTGCTTACAATATTCTAATTTAACTGTCCCTGATATTTCTGCCCACTCTTCTTTCTCCCTATATCCTCACACGCTGCCCTCATCTCAGGATCTTCTATTGGGCTTGGGAACATTTGGTCATAAAATCTCCTTTCGGGTGAGATCTCCTTTTTGTTACTGTGGAGGGTCCCCTTGGATTGTTTAGGTTACTGATATATAGGAATAGGGTCTTGGTATCCTATAGCTGCAACTGCAGTTAAGGTAGGATATAGTCCTGTTTTTCCCAGATTATGTGTGGGGTTATAAGGAGGGGGCTCCCCACCACATTCGTTTGCTACCTCCATCCATAATGTGACATGTTGTAAGTGTTCCACTAATTTCTGTCCTGTTTTGTCCTTTTCTATCTTAGTTTGCAAGTCATGTAGCGAACGTGGGTCTAGGGTACCGCTTGCTGGCCAGGCAAAAGCGGAGTCCCATAGTGCCCAGTTACGCCACTTCTTGTAGAACTGTTCTAAAGTTTTAGCAGCAAATGGATATCTCTTAATAACTTTCTGTAATGCAGTCTGCTCTTGTACATCCACTTTTCTAGTGTCAGAATCAGTTTCTTTTGTCTTTTTCTTAAACATCCTAACCAGTCTACAATATCCTACTTATGCAAAATTTCCTACCTATGCTAAGTGAAAAACAACAATGTATATATATATATATATATTGTGACGTAGACGCCCACACAGAACCTAGGCAAATAGATAGAAAGGAGGAATTTACCTTTGAAACTGTCAGTCAGCATATACAGCTCATGAGAAACAGGGAAAGAGAGGAGCAGAGCAGACACACCCAAGCTCTGACGTAACAGCAAGCTCAGAGTTTGATTACACTCACCTGGGCAAGAAAGCCAAGCCAGCCTGCAGGGAACAGAGAGATAAAAGCCGGAGAGTAGCTCCAGAGAGAAAGAAGTGCTGTGATTCCCCAGAGAGAAAGGAGTTCTGTGATTCCCCAGAGAGAAGGGAGTGCTGTGATTTCCCAAAGAGAAAGGGCTGCTGTGATTTCCCAGAGAGAAAGAAGTGCTGTGATTCCACAGAGAGAAAGGAGTTCTGTGATTCCCCAGAGAGAAGGAAGTGCTGTGATTTCCCAAAGAGAAAGGGCTGCTGTGATTTCCCAGAGAGAAAGAAGTGCTGTGATTCCACAGAGAGAAAGGTGTACTGTGATCCCCCGGAGAGAAAGGAGTGCTGGGATTCCCCGGAGAGAAAGGAGTGCTGTGATTCCCCAGAGAGAAGGGAGTGCTGGGATTCCCCGGAGAGAAAGGAGTGCTGGGATTCCCCGGAGAGAAAGGAGTGCTGTGATTCCCCAGAGAGAAGGGAGTGCTGGGATTCCCCGGAGAGAAAGGAGTGCTAGGATTCCCCGGAGAGAAAGGAGTGCTGGGATTCCTCAGAGAGAAGCAGTGGGCATGCCAGAGAAGCAGGAAGCAGCAGAGGAGAAGCCTCAGAGAAACGTGGCTGGAAAAGCACACAGACTACAGGCAGCTGGGGGTCCTGTGAGGAACCAGGTTGCAGCTCAGAGAGAGAAGCCGGGGCAGCAGAAGGAAGGAAGGCACACCCTGTGGCTAGGAACATACCTGGACCAAGAGAGCAGGGAGTCTCCCAGACCTCACTGCCAGAGGAGAGGCTTCAGCATTCATACAGGTGGGAGCCTAGCCCTATAATAAGGAAAGCCAGAAGTTCTGTTCGGAACAGAGGGCCAGGGCACTGCTCAACACAAGAAGTGTAAGCAGAAAGTTATAAAGGAGTTCCTGATAACTGGAGGGAACAAAAGGAGAGCCGGGGAAGAAACACTACAGCTACAGGTACTTTTAAACCTCACTGTATGGAACTGTGTTCTTATGAGATACCCGAGTTCTCAGCGAGGGGTTTTTCCAGAGACAGCAGTAAAGGTCTGAAGCCAAACCCCACACACACTGAATGTGAGGATATGCAATGGGAGTGTAGCACTAGTGAACCCGAATATGCTCCTATGGATTGTGCGCTATGCCTTGCAGACAACATTGAGTCTTTATGCTAAGTTTTGTATATAGCAAAGAAAAAGAAGATGTTTTTTTTCAGAAGAAGCTGTTTGTTTTCCATGTTTTGTTTTGCACTTAAAAATCCTTTGGGAAGGGGAATAAATTCCTTGTTACGTTTTGCTTTGAACACTCGACTTACGACTATTATTTGCTAACAGAAGATATCAGGGTAACCCCAACCTTCACACCCTAGGCGAAGGCCTGGCACCCGTTTACAATATATATAT
This sequence comes from Ichthyophis bannanicus, assembly GCA_033557465.1. Classification (NCBI taxonomy): domain Eukaryota; kingdom Metazoa; phylum Chordata; class Amphibia; order Gymnophiona; family Ichthyophiidae; genus Ichthyophis; species Ichthyophis bannanicus. The sequence goes on along the minus strand of CM066035.1, from coordinate 949,486,964 downwards.
TGTGATAAGGAAGCTTATCATAGTTCAGGAAGGAGCTATAATAGAGGTGAAGTGACTCTGAACAAGCAACCTGTCTGTTCTGGTAGAAATAATAAAACAGAATGTTTCCATAAAAGACTACCAGTCCCAGAATGCACCAGGTTTCCAACAGCCATTAGAAGAGCTGAAGCGGGAAACGTGTGTTCAATCAGGAGGGCTATGAGGTAATCCCCAAGCACTCATCTCCAAGGGCAGGGCTTGATTCAGCACAGCTGCGCTGTGCTAGGGTGGAGCATTCATCTAAGCAGGATAAAAGAAAAGCTTATTCTACAGAGAATCATGTTCATCTTGATGAGAAGCATCAGAAGCACCTTGATCATCCTGATCATCATTATCAGTAGAAGCCAGAGCTGACGGACAGGGAGAGAAAGAAACACTTTGGAAGAAAGAAGAGAAAAGCATTTGGAAGGTCTAAAGGAATCCATAGCAGTACGTATACTGGGAGGCATTCCAGAGGCAAGCATACACCATTGGACTGGGGAAAGCCAGAGGAGTGGGGTTGCAGAGCCAGGAATCCCCGGACGGCACCTGTGAGGGAGACGGCTGCACTTGGAAGGGACCCTAAGACCAGTGCCAGAAGGTATGTGAAGAGAGATCCAGTGTCCAGGGATCTTGATTGGAAGGCTGGACATAAGAACTGGATTACATACTGGCCAGGATATTTAGAGAGGAACTCTAACAGCAATGGAAGCTCAGGTATGAACACTGATCTATGCCCTAGCTCCATTTACTTGTACTCTTTGTCGCCTCCCACCCAACCAATTTCTAACCCAAACAGTAACTTTAGGGTCCATCCCTATTCGGCTGCTACACAGTAGGGGATTCTCGAAAGCCTTTTACCCAGGTAAATAGCTATTAAATAGGTCTATACCCAGGAAAATGGTCTGAAAATGCCTCAGCTGAATGCGGGTAATGGTGTGGGGGTAGGGGTAGAAATGCCTCAGCTGAATGCGGGTAATGGTGTGGGAGTAGGGGTAGAAATGCCTACATTTACTCACAGGAAAAGTTGGGGAGCGGAGAGGCGGGCTTAGGTTACAACATATGTGACTTTAGATTTTTAAAAGGAGAGAAAAGTTATCCACAAATCTCTGTGGGGGATTTTACCCAAGACAGGTGCCTCCTCTTGGACTTTGCATCTACCGGCAGAGTATTGAAAATGTCCCCAGTAAAAGAGAAAGGCAGCTCCATTCTAGAAACCCAAAACATTAAAAGTCAACATCCTCTGGAATTAACAAGTAGCCTAGTGGTTAGAGTCGTGGGCTGGGACTAGAGTTCCAATCCCACTGATGCCCCTTGTGGCTTTAGACAGCTCACTTAACCCTCCATTGCCTCATCTAAAACTTAAGGGCCCTTTTACTAAAGTTGTTAGGGAAATCAGAATCCTATATATGTGCCCTTTGTAATAATAATGCTTAGTTTAAGTGCATATACAGGAGGCCTGCACAAGAGAAATTAGAATCCTATAGAAATCAGAATCCTATGTGTGTGCCCTGATTGTTCTACTCAAGGATGACTTGTATTTGCATTAGTTACTGATAAACTATAGTGGGCCCCCAGAAGATGGGTGGATGACGTATGAATATGTTTCTGATGATGTATAAAAATACGGACAATCCCTCCACCCTTTGGAATAAACTTGCATACTTTCCTACTGTGTGGTCTGTGAGTTTTATTCCCCTGGATTCCAGCCAGCCGGAGCAGCATATCGCAGATGAGGGTTCGGGATTTCCCTGGCCTGGAGTGACTAACAAGAAACAGAACCTTTACAAAAGTGTGCTAGTTTTGGCACCTGACGTGAAGTAGGTGCAGCTGCTCCACTGGGCAGGCAGGTTTTAAGAAGTTTAAAACCTTGCTTAAAACTTATCTATTCACAGAAACATTTGAACTGGGGGTGGGCAGGACCGTACTACAGCGCCCTGTGTGACTGGTGATCCTGGTGCTCTCTATGCGCAGGAAGTCATTTGTCAGGTTTCCTGGAAGCTCAGTGATGACATTAGCGCCCCTTCTGTACTAGCACCAAATGTGGAGGCACCTCACGCACAGCCCTTGGTACAGTCCTGGGGGTGGGCTAACAGAAGTGCCAGCAGACGTGCCTTGACCAACTGCATATAATACTCTTTGCAGTATCTCCCATCTTTCTACTGACCTCTATTGTTTAACCTAGGGGCTCACCTGTCAAATTCTGGAGTTCTTTTCTCCCTCTTATTGAATTCTGTAAACCTGTAAAATGCTCTGTCTGTTAGCAAACAAAGAGCGGTTTATTAAATACAATCAACTATCAACTACTGTACAAATTAGTGTGCGCTCAAGCCCTTGTTAATTACTGTTAGTGCACTCAACTCTTTCTTCAGACAACTCCTTTCCCCTTTCACCTTTATCTTATGCCCCTTCATTCCAAGCTTTCTTTCATTGGAAAGAGGCTCTTCTCGTGTGCATTTATGTCATGGAGGTATTGAAACGACTCTATTATATCTCCCCTCACCTACCTTTATTCCAAAGTATACATATTGAGATCTTTAAGTCCGTCCCTATATGCTTTATGATGAAGCCCATTGATCATTTTGGTAGCCACCTTCTGCACCGATTCCAACCTGCCTATATCTTTTGAAGGTGCGGTCTCCAGAATTGCACACAATACTCCAAATGAGGTCGCACCAAAGACTTATACAGAGGCATTATCACCTCCTTTTTTCTCTCCCTATACTCCCAAGATCATTGAAAACAATCACCCCTAGGACCTGCTCTTCTTCTATGGACAGAAGTACTTCACTCCCTATACTGTACCATTCCTTTAAATTTTTGCAGCCCAAATACATGACCTTGCATTTTTTAGCATTAAATCTGAGCTGCCAAATTCTCGCATTCTTCAAGCTTTTCCTCCTCATCATTTTTTTTTAAATTTTATGGAATTTTACAAATTAAAGCAAGAAAGTTCAAACAAAACATTCTTGCAGAAAAAGAGCAGACACAATAGCAAATTCTTTCTTACAAGAATCACAAAAAGTAATATAAACACAAGCAATTCTTCCTTGAAGCAAAAGTGTCCGCCCACCCTAGCCCACAAACATTGAAAGGGGAGATATCACAATTATAAATTCAACAAGATATGCAAGACAATAAAGGCAGCAAACTTAATCCGGATACCTTAAATTAAGAGAGCACAGGTGAGGAACCAATGGAAGACTCTAGGCGCCGGGCGTTAATGAAATCCGTCAGTTGAGAGGGCTCATAGAAAATATAAGAAACAGAGTAATACTTCACTAAACATTTATAAGGGTGTTTTAAGAAAAAAAGCCCCCCTAACTGTAGAACCCCAGGACGAAGCAGGAGAAATTCCCTGCGTCGTCTCTGAGTTTCCCTGGCTAAATCCGGGTAAATACGTACCAATAATCCAACCACTCTTTATCCAAAAGTAATGCAAACGTAACTAACAACGTGGAGGGAACCTGAGAATCATAACCTGATTGTTCCAATAAATCCGTTACATTCAGATTATTTCCTTGCTCCTGGTCATCCCCTAAATTAACCAAACCTGGTGCTAATTTCACCTTAGGTAAGTAATAAATCTTAACCAAAGGCGGGATCAGTTCAGGGGAGACCCCCAGCACATCAACTAAGCATTGTTTAAACATATCTCTAGCAGACACTGTAATAAGTTGTGGAAAATTAGTTAATCTTAAATTATGAGCTCTAGACAGATTGTCCAAATGCTCCAACTTAACTTGCACAGAAGAAAAGTTCTTTTTATAAGCTTCAGACTGATCCTCAAGAGCAGCAACTTTTCTCCTAATCTCTTCCACTTCAGACTGTGTTCCGACCACCTTCCGTTCTAGCTCCTCCACTGCAACCACCGAATTATTCACCTTCCGGGCCAACGATGAAACCTGGGGCACCAAAACTTCTCCCAAGGAGACAACTGCCTGCCAGAAAGCCTCCAGAGTAAAATTAACCGGTCGCTGTAGAGAGAAAGCTAATCCCAATTCTGCAGATGTCAAGAAAGTTTCCATTTTCAACGGCATCTCTCCTCCTCGCCACACAAGGGTCTCTTTCCCTGTATGATCCTCACCGGAGAGCGCCCACGATGTTAAGGAACAGTACTGCCCAACGACTGCACTCTCTGGCTCCAGCAGTCCTTCCGCTCCAGGCCCTCTCGAGCCAACGATTTCCCCCTGCATCGAAGGAGAGCTAAGCACCAGGAACCCCTCGGGCAGGGGCTGTCCCCGGAGCACTTTCGGCGCTGGACTCGCAGGGGAGAAAGATGTAGCCGAAGCAGCCGCCGAGTCACCCGACTCCAGCAGCTCGGCGTTCCTCCCCAGCCTCTACCGGATCCCGGGCAGCGGGCACAATGAAAGCATCCAAAGGACCAGAAGAAACCGGTGTAGAGGTACAGGGGGGTTGAGAGGACAATGACCCACCTCTCCCATTGCGCTTCTTACCCATGAGAAAACGCACTGACTCGGAACAGCCGGCTGCCGCCATCTTAGATTAGACACTCCCCCCCTTAGATTAGCCATTCTCATCTTATCTGCACCATTCAGGGCATCTACCCTATTGCAAATTTTCGTATCATCCACAAAGAGGTAAACATTACCCAACAGCCCTTCCGCAATATCACTTACAAAAAGTTAAAAAGAACTGGACCAAGGACAGATCCCTGCAGCACACCACTGGGAACGTTCTTCTCCTCAGAGTGAGCTCCGTGTACCAGTACCCTTTGTCACCTCCTACTCAACTGGTTTCTAATCCAATCAGTCACTTTATTTATTTATTTTATTATTTTATTATTTTATTAAACATTTCTTATATAGGGTCCATCCCTAGGGTACTCAATTTATTTTTAATTTGCCTGTGTGGAACAGTGTCAAAGGCTTCATGGAAATCTAAGTATACCACACCTAGAGCTCTCCCATGGTTCAAATCTTTGATCACCCAGTCAAAGAAATTAATCAGATTCATCTAACGAGACCTTCCTCTAGTAAAATCATGATGCCTTGGATCCTGCAATCTATTGGACTCCAGAAACCTCACTATCCTCTGTTTAGCAGTATTTCTATGAATTTACTCACTATTGTGATCAGACTTACTGGCCTGTAGTTCCCAACCTCATCCTTACCGGTTTTGTGTAGAAGGACTACACGTGCTATTCACCAGCCCTCCGGGAGCACTCCCCACTCTAAAGAAACATTGCAAAGGTCAAACAGAGAAGTTGCCAGAACTTTCCTAAGTTCCTTCACTACTCTCAGATGTATCCCATCTGGCCCCTTTGCTTTGTCTACTTTTAGTTTAGCTAGCTCCTCATGACCACAGTCTTCCAAAAATTGTTTCTCACCTCTGTTCCTATTTGTTTGTGTTTCCTGATATCCTCATCCTGGCCTTTCATCTCTGAACACAGAACAGAAATAATTATTAAGCAATTTTGTTTTGTTCTTATCAGGGCCGGCCCATCCATTGTGCGAGAATGTTGTTCGCACAGGGCACCGCGCTTCAGGCGGCCCCATGCCAACAACATCCCACACATAATGTTCGGCTCCCAGCAGGGCTGGTTTCAGAGGAAGCCAAGGTGGCCTGAGGCCTGAGGCCCCAGATCACCTCTGTACAGCCACCAAAGTGAAGAGCGCCATTTTTCTTCACTTCGGCAACTGTGTTCTAGTGTAGGTTGCTGGCGTGCTGAAGGTTAAAGGCATTTCCTGTTTCCTGGCACTCAGCGCGCCAGTGTCCTATACTAGAACACAGCTGCTGAAGTGAGCAAAAATAGCGCTGTTCACGTCGGCGGCTGTACAGAGGTGAGTTGGGGCCTCTCCGACTCCCTCTAAAGCCAGTAAGACAGGTGCAGGGCTCTTTGGGTGGGAGGAGGGGACTAGAACTGGAAATAGCTGATGGGGGGGCTAGGATAGGAATGGAAAGGGCTGATGGGGGGCTGGAACTGGAAATGGGCTGATGGGGGGCTTGGACTGGAAATGGGCTGATGGGGGCCTGGATAGGACTGGCAATGGGCTGATGGGGGCTAGGATAGGACTTGAAATTGCTGATGGGGGGCTAGGATTACAAATGGGCTGATGGGGTGGGGATTGGACTGGAAAGAGGCTGATGGGGAACTTGGACTGGGAATGGGCTGATGGGGGCTAGGATAGGACTGCAAATGGGCTGATGGTATAGGCTAGGATTGGAAATAGGCTGACGGGGGCTTGGACTGGAAATGGGCTGGTGGGGGACTAGGATTGGACTGGAAATGGCTGATGGGGGGCTAGGATTGGAAATGGGCTGATGGGGAGGCTTGGACTGGAAATGGGCTGGTGGGTGGCTAGGATTGGACTGGAAATGGCTGATGGGGGAGCTGGACAAGGATTGGAAATGGGCTATTGGGGGGATATGATAGGACTGGAAATGGCTGATATGGGGATAGGATTGGAATGGACTGATGGGGGGCTTGGACTGGAAATGGGCTTATGGGGGGCTAGGATAGGACTGGAAATGCTTATATGGGGATAGGAATGGAAATGGGCTGATGGGGGGGCTTGGACTGGAACTGGGCTGATGGGGTGCTAGGATAGGACTGGAAATGACTGATGGGGGAGCTAGGACAAGGATTGGAAATGGGCTGATGGGGGGGCTTGGACTGGAAATGGGCTTATGGGGCCTAGGATAGGACTGGAAATGCTGATATGGGGATAGGATTGGAAAAGTTTATTTATTTATTTATTTATTTAGACAGTTTTGTATACCACCTTATCCTTCAGTCAAAGTGGTCACAACACAACTGGGGGATACATTTAATATGAGGGGATATGAGACACATACACTAATACTTACAGGGAACATGGGCAATGGAGGGTTAAGTGGCTTGCCCAAGACCACAAGGAGCACCTGTGGGACTAGAAACCCCTGTCCTTCCGGCCCAAGGTTGCTGTCCTCTAGTGGGATTTGAACCCCCGACCTTCCGGCCTGAGGTAACTTGCCCCAACCACTAGGCCACTCCTCCCTATTGGGCTGTTGGGGGGGCTTGGAGTGGAAATGGGATGATGGGGGGCTAGGATAGGACTAGAAATGACTGATGGAGGGGCTAGGATTGGAAATGGGCTGATGGGGGGGGGCTTGGACTGGAAATGGTCTGGTGGGGCTAGGATTGGACTGGAAATGGCTGATGGGGGAGCTAGGACAAGGATTGGAAATGGGCTGATGGAGGGGTTTGGACTGGAAATGGGCTTATGGGGGGCTAGGATAGGGGTAGAAATGGCTGATGGAGGGGCTAGGGTTGGAAATGGACTGATGGGGGGCTTGGACTGGAAATGGGCTGGTGGGGGCTAGGATTGGACTGGAAATGGCTGATGGGGAAGCTAGGATTAAGATTGGAAATGGGCTGATGGGGGCTAGGATAGTACTGGAAATGGCTGATAGGGGGCTAGAATAGGACGGTAAATGGCTGATGGATGGCTAGTATTGAAAATGGGCTGATGGTGTCTAGGATAGGACTGGAAATGGGTTGATGGGGGGCTTGGACTGCAAATGGGCTGATGGGGGGGCTAGGATAGGGCTGGAAATGGGCTGATGTGGGGGGATGGGAGAATGGGACTAGAAGGGAGCGGATGCTGGATGGGGCTGAAACTATAAGGGAGCTGATGTTGGGGGAGGACTAGAAGGAGATGGGGCTGGGGGAGTGAGGATAGAGAAGGGAAAAGATATTTTGTATGGGAGGAAAGAAAAATCTATGAGTGGCCGGGTATTGGCAGAGTAAGTGGAGATTGAGGATGGAAGGGTGAAATTTGAGTGGATAACAAAGGAATAAAGAAAGAAATGGAGGAAAGGGCAAAAGGGGAAAGATCAGTATGTTAAAGCAGATATAGAGAATGGAAAAAATATTGAAAACAGAAGAAGGACAGCTAGCAGAAGACACGAAGAAACCAGAAGAAAGTGACTGGAGCAATTGCAGCTGAAAAATAAATGCACTAACAACAAAAGGAGGAAAAATGCTTTTTTATTTTGAATTTATTAACTGAAATATGTCAGCTCTGGGAAATGTGCATCAGTAACATCTTTGCATTTTGTTTAGTACAAGAGGAAATTAATTTATAGTTTTATTTCTCCAATGCTGCTGTACATTCCAAGTTTGAACCATACATAATATATAGAGTGAATCTGAAGTAACTGAATTACACTACAAAAATTTTTTTTTGTCGGAGGTTTTTGCCATGAGAGATTGCTCACTCTTGAAGCGTAACTTCCCTTTTAATTACTTTTGTGGTAACCTAACCACCGTATAAAATGTGAAGTAATCGCATACAAACCTGATGCTACAACACACACCAACTTTCTTATAAAAATCCTCCTTGCAGAACACAACGAACACAGCACTGCGTTTAGAGCCGCACTCCCCTTTTCGGCCCTGCTTCAACGCTTCACATTCTGCTCAATACTCATCTGAATTAAAGTCCAGCATGGAACATATCCAATCCCCGTCTTTTCAGCAAGCCGTTTTAATTCTTACAGCATATTGCAGTCAAGGGATTCCTCCTTTCCTTAAGCTGGAAACGCACATTTTCTCAGTCATACTTATTGATCAAGATCGAGAATACAACGAACTTTTTTAAAGGTCTTCAAGCACCCGCCTTTATGACATCATAATAGGCTAATCCAATCAAGTTCCAAGTTCAGCCCCTTAGGTTCCAACGAGTTGATACGAAAAATCCAGCTTTGTTCTAACAGTTGAAGTTTCTGTTCTCTATCTCCCCCTCGAGGGTGTTGTGGAACATGATCTATAGGGTGATAGGTGGTTGTTTATTTAGTACATTCCAAGTTTGGCTTTTGGGGTTCCCAGTTTAATTATTGTCTTCCTATTTCTAAATTGTTATCCCTTGTTCTTTGTTTGGTGATGGTCTATGTTCTCCAGGTGTAACCGAGCTGAGGTTTCTGTTCATGTAGTTTCTATTTGATAGTGCCACTTGTTCTCTTTCCCCAGTAGGCAATGTATTGGTATTCTCTGAGATGTACTGATTTAGTATTTGCAGTGTTGCCTTTTTGAAAGGTAGGGTTTGGAGCTTTGTGAGTCCTGGTAGTGCTGTTATGATATGGCGGGTTTGCTATGGGTTCTAAATGCTCAAACACAAGGGGATGTGTATTTTATCAGAACTAATGCCTTGAAGATATACCATCCTCTCGTAGCATGAATGTTCCTTTTTTTCTTTTTTATAAAATGGGGACGCAACCCCTACCAACCATACCTATAAGATATCCAAATCCTAGGGTGACCACCGATTTAGTATAAGGAATAAATCCTAAAGCAACGCAACCTCGTTCAAATTTCAGCCAATATTCCGCTAGTTAGTACATCACAATAAAGGTGTACTTAACTTCCAAAACAACCCCCAGTCAATGCCCCGATGTCCCAATGCGATATTTCAATTATTCACGATACCGCCAAAGGACCTCAAACCAGGGGAGAGAGGAACGAAACTAAATGCTTCCATCAATGGCTTTGAAAAACCAGACCACAGAGTGTCTTCGTTTATTTGCAACGTTACATACTGTTGACCCAACGTTGTGTTTTGGGCACCCGATTTTCACAGCCCTTTTTCAAAACTTCGTTGCAAGGGTTCTAAATGGGAAGTGTTTGTAGTACTTCCTAATATGCCTGGCAGTGGGCACTGGAGTATAGTAATGTAGAAACCCGGTAGTCTTTCTTTATCCAGACAATCATTAAGAGGCATGTTTACTAAAAGTTAGTGCACGTTAACATTATGCAATTATTTATGCAAATGATGCCCCACAATGAGTCTTTGCACATGACCCTTTTATTGCTTTCTTTAGTTTAGCCCATTGCAATTCCACTTCCCTTAACCCCTCCCACTCTACTAACTCCTCTAAGTACCTGAAGGAGAAGTTAGTAGGGTGGGAAGGGTTAAGGGAAGTGGAAATGGAGTGAGCTAAACTAAAGAAAGCAATAAAAGTTGCAACAGATACATACATAAGGAAAGTAAATAAAAACAAGAGGAAAAGGAAACCTATTTGGTTCTCCAAAGAAGTGGTTGCACAAATAAACGCAAAAAAACACAGCTTTCACAAAATTCATAAGTTCACAAACAGAGGAACACAGAAAAGAATACAAGATCAAACTAAAAGAGACAAAAAGAGAAATAAGGATAGCAAAATCAAAGGCAGAAGAAAAGATGGCTGAAGACGTGAAGTGTGACGACAAGACTTTTTTCAGGTATATTCGGGAGAGGAGGAAACTCAGAGGTGGAATTGCAGGACTCAAAAGTGCTGGGAACGGATTCGTGGAAAGTGACATTGAAGAAGCGACAATGCTAAACAAATACTTCTGCTTTGTTTTCACTAGAGAAAATCCTGGAGAAGGACCACCTATGATTGACAAATATACAAATGGGAATGGAGTGGATACCACACCATTCACAAAAGATGATGTGTTAAAACAGTTTGCAAAACTGAAAGTGGACAAGTCTATGGGACCAGATGGGATACACCCCCGGATACTGAAAGAGCTCAAAGAATTTCTTGCAGGGCTTTTAAAGGATGTTTTTAATAGATCCTTGGAGACAGGAGGTTCCACAGGACTGGAGAAGAGCTGATGTGGTATCTCTCCACAAAAGTGGTAAAAGGGAAGAAGTGACTAACTACAGGCCAGTAAGCCTTAGCTTAGTGTTGGGAAAAGTAATGGAGGCACTCCTGAAACAGCAAATAGTGGACTTCCTCAAAACCAACAGGTTGCATAATCCGAGACAACATGGTTTTACCAAAGGACGATCTTGCCAAACAAACTGACTGAGTTCTTTGACTGGGTGACCGGAGAACTTGATCAAGGGCATGCGATGGATATGATCTACCTAGATTTCAGCAAAGCTTTTGATACTGTTCCTCATAAGAGGCTCATCCATAAACTCAACAGTTTGGAGATGGGTCCCAAGGTGGTGAACTGGATCAGAAATTGGTTGACTGACAGACAACAGAGGGTGACGATAAATGGAATTCACTCAGATGAAAGGAAGGTGATTAGTGGTGTGCTCCAGGGTTCGGTCTTGGGGCCGGTACTGTTCAATATATTTATGAGTGATATTGCCGAAGGGCAGAATGAAAAAGTCTGTCTTTTTGCAGATACCAAAATTTGCATCAGAGTGGACTCCCCTCAGGAAGTAGGAATCATGAGAAAAGCTGAAAGAAGGTCTAATGCTTGGCAGTTAAGATTTAATGTGAAGAAGTGCAGTGTAATGCACTTGGGAAGAAGAAATCCAAGGGAATTGTATGCGATAGGGGGAGAGAGATTGATGTGCACAGACCAGGATAAAGACCTTGGAGTGATTGTTTCTGATGATCTCAAGGTCTCACCATGGAATGATACAGAGATATTATAATATCCTTGGTTTTATTTTCCATTCCTTTTCTTATGATTCCTAATATTCTATTTGCTTTCTTGACTGCCGCTGCACACTAGGCAGAGGGTTTCAACTTATTGTCCATGATGACGCCTAGATCATCTCGCATCCAGTGATCACCAGATGATGTGGTTCAGTATTAGGACAAGCGCTGAGATAGTTCATTCAAACGTAAAAGTCCTAGACTTTAGGAAAACTAACTTTGATAAGATGGGATAATACCTCAAGGAGACTTTAGTTGGATGTCAACAACTGTGGGATGCAGAAAAACAGTAGGCAAAACTGAAAGGGGATATTTTAAGGGTAACAAATTTTTTGGTTAGGAAAGTAAATAAATGTAAAAGGAAAAGGAAGTCACTGTGCTTCTCAAAAGAAGTAGCTGAAAAGTTAAGGAAAAAGAGATTAACCATCATAAAATACAAGACATAACAGAAAGAAGAAGACAAGCAACACTATAAGGAAAAGATAAAAGAAGCTGAGAAAGCAGTCAGGAAAGCAAAGATGCAAATGAAATTAAAAATAGACAATGCAGTAATATGTTAGTAACACGAGGAAGTGCAAAAGTGCTATTGTCAAACTCAAGGGTGATGGGGAGGAATATGTAGCAGCTAATGAGAACCAGGGGCGGCCTAAGGGGGGTGCAGGGTAACATAGTAACATACATAGTAAATGACGGCAGATAAAGACCAGTATGGTCTGCCCAGCAAGGCAGCAAGAGTAGGTGCATTTGCCACTCCATGCAAGTCCCCTCTCTCCATGCCTTTGTTTAGGGGTATACCTACCAATCCATGTAGATCACCCCTATTTGTTCAGATATAAGAGATAGTTATGCTTATTTTGATTTTATCTTGTTGCTATAAAGGGATCCACTGTGTCTGTCCCATGCCATTTTGAATTCTGTCACAGTACTACCTTTCAACTTTCAAAAGGGAGACTATGATGAAATGAGGAAAATAGTTAAGAAAAAAACTAAAGGGAGCAGCTGCAAAGGTTAAAGATTTACATCAAGGATGGGCATTGTTTAAAAATAACTATCTTGGAAGCCCAGACTAGATGTATTCCATGCTTTAAGAAAAGTGGGAGGAAGGCTAGCATGGTTTAAAGGTGGGGTCAGAGAGGCTGTTGTAGCTAAAAAAGCAACTTTCAGGGAATGGAAAAAGGAGCCAAACAACAAAAACTGGAAACAACATAAGCACTGGCAAGTTAGATGCAAGCACTGATATGGCAGGCAAAGAGAGAATTTGAAAAAAAGTTTACTGTGGAAGGAAAAACGCATAATAAAAGCTTTTTCAAGTACATTCGTAGCAAAAAACCTATGGGAAAGTCAGTTCGACCATTAGATGATAGAGGGGTAAAAGGGGCACTAAGATGGGACAAGGCCATAGCGGAGAAACTGAATGAATTCTTTGCTTTGGTCTTTATTGAAGAAGATGTACAGAAGTTACCCATGCCTGAAATAGTATTTAAAGCTGATGCATCGGAAGAATTGAAAGAAATATTGATAAACCGGGAAGATGTATTACAACTATTTGATAAACAGAAGAGTAGCAAATAACCTGGACTGGATGGTATACATCTAAGGGTATTGAAAGAATTGAAATATGAGATTGAAGACCTATTAGTAATCTGTGAACTATCATTTAAATCATCTGTAGTACCTGAAGATGGGTGAATGGCCAATGTAACGCCAATTTTTAAAAAGGGTTCAAGGGGTGATCTGGGAAACTACAGACTGATAAGCCTGATGTCAGTACCAGGCAAAATGGTAAAAAACATTATAAAGTACAAAATTACTGAGCATGTAGATAGTCATGGTTTAATGAGAGAAACCAACATGGATTTAAGAGCCAAGGAAAGTCTTGTCTTACTAATCTGTTTTTTTGAAGGTGTAAATAAACAGGTAGGCAAAAGTGAGCCAGTTGAGATAGTGTAATCTGGATTTTCAGAAAGCCTTTCACAAGGTTCCTCATGACAGACTCTCGGAGAAATTAAAAAGCCATGGGATAGGAGGTAGTGTAATATTGGGGATCAGGAACTGGTTAAAAGATAGAAAGCAGAGGTAGGGCTAAATGGCCAATTTTCTTAATGGAGAAAGGTGAATAGTGGAGTACCCCAGGGAAATGATCTGGAAATGGGAATAACAGGTGAGGCTATCCAATTTGCAGATAACATAAAATTATTCAAAGTATTAAAACCCAAGAGGACTGTGAAAAATTGCAAGAGGACCTTGATAAATTGGAAGACTGGATGTTGAAATGGCAGATGAAATTTAACATGGACAAGTGTAAAGTTATGCATCTAGGAAAGAACAACCCAAACTATGGTTACACGATGCAAGGTTCCACATTAGAAGCCACCACCCAGGAAAAAATTTTAGTTATCATCTGGTAACTCCTTCCATTGTGCAGCGGTGGCCAAGAGAGCAAATAGAATGCTAGGTATTATAAGGAAAGGAAAGGAGAATTAAACAAAGGATATTATAATGCCTCTGTTCCATGGTGCGACCACACCTTGAATACTGTGTGCAATTCTCGTCATCATATCTTAAAAAGCATATAGCAGAATTAGGAAAGGTACAAAGAAGAGTCACCAAAATGGTAAAGGGGATGGAAGGATACCTCTATGAGGAAAAGCTTAAAAGGTTAGCGCTCTTCAACTTGGAAAAGAGACAACAGAGGGGAGATATTAAATAGGTCTATAAATTAATGAATGGAGTGGAACGGGAAAAGATAGATCAGTTCTTTACACCATCAAAAAGTAGAAAGACAAGGGGACACTCAATGAAACTAAAATGTAACCCGTTTAAGACTAATGAGAGAAAATATTTTTTCACTCAATGCATTATCAAATTCTGGAATTTGTTACTGGAGGATGCAGTAAAAGCTGTTAGTATAGCTAGGTTTAAAAAACGATTTGGAGAAGTTCCTGGAGGAAAAGTCCATAAAACATTATTAAAGAGGACCTGGGAAATCCACTGCTTGCCCTGGGACAAGCATTGTGGAACCTGTATGTCTTTTTATGAACCTGGATTGGCCACTGTTGGAAACAAGATAATGGGCTTGATGCACCTTGGTCTGGCCCAGTATGGCATATCTTATCTTCTTATGTTCTTATTACATAGAAACTCATTCACCTCTGGATCCCCAACAGCATGGTTTCCGATCCCATCACAGTGTTGATATCCTCCTCACATTCCTTTTCGATACACTAATCAAGGGAATCGAAAAGTCGCAGCAAGGATTCATAATGGTTTTTCTTGATATTACCACCACCTTCAACTCTATATGCCACTAAACACTCCTAATGAGACTCAAAGAAATAGGTCTCTATAACACTATGCTGGATGGGTTTACATCTTATCTATCTGACCAACAAGTTAAAATTGGAAGACACCTATCAAGCCTCTTCAACTATGACAAGGCATCCCACAGGGCTCAGCACTATCTGCCTTATTCTTTAACATATATATCCAACTATATGTGGTATTCTTAGAGAATTCAAAGTCCATTTCCATATTTATGTTTATGACAGTATGTTTTATTTACCCTTCCATACACAAGTCCTTGACTACTCAATTGTCTCAGACTATTTCTCAGCCATCACTGAATGTCTTGCAAATCTAAACCTGGTAGTAAACAGCAACAAATCTGAAGTGCTTCTAGTAACAAGGGACCCCTCCTTTATTCCCCCCCCCCCCCACCTAAGATAAGAATACACCACACAGAGATGTCAGTAAAAAATATAGTTAAACATCTGGGTATAACACTAGACCAACATACCAGCAACAGAGCCTTTTCCCCTCCTTACTCCTCCCTTCCGGAAGCCATTAGATCAGCCCAGACCAGACAAGAGCCACAATACACCCGATCCTCAAGAGCACCATGCTAAGCCCCTCTGATCCAAAATCCTACCGCCCCATCTCTAGCCTTCCATTCCTCACAAAAATCATCGAAAGACCGAGCAGAGACAATTACAGGATCACATAGATTTGAACGCTCCACTTGACGTACACCAGCATGGCTTTAAACCACAGCACAATGTGGAAACTCTGCTTACCTCTCTCTTCGACAATCTCCTAAAAGGCATGGACAACATAAAGAACGGATTCCTGCTAGTGTTCATGGACATCTCAGCGGCTTTTGACACTGTGTCCCACACCATATTGCTACAGCGTCTGCAGCAGATCGGAATAAGTGAGAACACCCTAAAATGGTTTACCTCCTACCTGAAGGATCGGACGCAGCAACTCAAATGTGCTCAAAAGAAATCACTTCAGTTCCTCGTTATGCAAGGAATACCACAAGGTTCACCTCTTTCATCTATACTCTTTAATATATACATCCAACCCATATGCAGCATCATCAAATGCCACAAACTACATTACTACCTGTATGCTGATGATATCATGGTATATGCCTCAATCAACCTGCAATCACCTGACATGACATCGATGATGAACTGCCTTGAGGACATGGACACCTGGCTCACCGCTAACAACCTGATGGTCAGCTTTGATAAAATAGAGGCTATGTTCATTACCAGAGACTCCACATTCAAGCCGCCCCAAACAATCAGCATTCTAAGCAAAACTATATCAATCAAGGACGAAGTGAGGTACCTGAGCATCACCCTGGACAGATCTCTGAACCTACAATCTCACATTACTAAAACTGCAGCAAAAGCCTACCACCAATTGAGGATCATCAGAAAACTCAAACCAATCCTTGGCCAAGACCACTTCCGCACAGTTTGCCAAGCAGTCATCACCCCACTGCTAGACTATGGAAACTCACTATACCAAGGCCTCCCCCTGCAGTCTATTCACCCACTCCAAATGGTGCAGAATACTGCAGCACACATCATCACGGGCACTGCAAGATCTGAACACATCTTTCAACACAGCCACTGCCACAAACCATACATAAGAGCACACCCTGCCCCCCCTCATCACCCTCACCACTCAACCCCCTTAAGCAGGCCAACACAATGCCTCACCAGATAGCAGCTATGCCATTTGTAAATAATCACTTTGTTCTCTTATACAATTGTAACAATATAACTCTTATACCAGTTATCTGTACATAGTTCCAACTGTTTCATACAAAAGATACTACTTGTTTCAATGTAAAATGTTTTAATGTAAAATTTCTACCAGTTAACTATACATAGTTCTAACTGTTCCATGTCGACGTTATTACCTGTTCTATGTAAACTGTTTTGCCTTGAAGAAAAACAGTATAAAAAAAGCCAGTCAAATAAATAAATAAATAAATCACCCCCGTCCTGCGACAGCTGCACTGGTTCCCAATAATTGCAAGGGCAAAATTCAAATCCTGAACATTTTCAAAATCTTCCACCACCCCTCTGCAGATGCGCTCCAGGACGTAATAACCAAGGATGTCAGTAACAGGCCTAGAAGAACCAACAATGACAACAGGATCACCTTACCCACAGGTTATCACAAGACTAAGCAAGTAACATCTAAGAGAGCTCCCTCGCTACTGGCACCTGCATTATGGAACTCCCTCCCCATGGGCTTGAGGACCCTAAATGATACCAAGGACTTCCGCAAAGCTCTCAAGACCCATCTCTTCACCGAGGCCTATGAGCAACCACCTTAAGTTGCCAAACACTAGATACCACCCAAGTGGCCCACTAGCTACCCTCACCACTTAGCCCCAACCGCCCATCCCCATTTAGACCTATAAGTAGATAGCCTTTCACGAATGTGAATCGTATCCTCTCCTGTTGAATGTATGCCTCTCAATGTCTTGTTGACCACTTTGATTGAAGGATAAGGTGGTATACAAAACTGTCTAAATAAATAAAGAGCTGAGAGAGAAGCTAAAGCAGTGGTTTCCAACCCAGTCCTCTGGGACCCCCAGACCAGTCAGGTTTTCAGGATCTCCACAATGAATATGCATGAGAGAGATTGGCATGCACTGCTTCCGTTGTATGCAGATCTATCTCATGCATATTCATTGTGGATACCCTGAAAGCCCAACAGGACTAGGGGTCCCAGAAGACTGGGTTGAGAACCACTGAGCTTAAGACTCCAAGAAGGCAATCAACCAAACATGCTCGAAATATGTTTGCCCCCCCCCCCCCCCCATTGTTAACTTCCAGTTACATGAACCCACCCCTAAGTTCTATGTAAATCCTTAACCTTAACTCATTTGAGTTTGTTCATTGCTGTTATTTGTGAACCACTTTAATTACAGAAAGAGGTATATAAAACGTCTTAAACCACGGGTCACTGAAGGTCATCCTGTCTGTGGTTCCTCTTTTCACCCTCTTCCCTGCACTTTCCTATGACTTTTCTATATTATGTATTCTGCCCCCCCCTCCCCCCCCACACACACACACACACATACACCTTCATGTATATTTATCCACCTCCTGAACTGCACGTGGGCTCATGTCCTTGAACGTTCAAACCTCCATAAACGGATGTTAGTCTATAGCATGGCTGCTTCCTCTGAAAATTTCAAGCATTTTAAGAGAGACAAGCCATTCCAAAATTATCTGAAGAAAGTGACCTGCAGACTTATTGGACTTTTCTCGCTCTGTTTGCCTTCTGCTGTGTCTTTCTAAAAGATGTGTCCGCTTGGCAGTAGTACTTCTTTTCTCAGGATTAATGATGCTGGGGCCAGATGTAAGCTCGACCCATATATCATAACCCTCTGTCCGCAAAGAATGTCTAACAGAGCACCTGCTTCCATGTCAAAAAGCAAAACTGTGCCAGAAATCATCAGATGGGATTGTCTTTAATAGGAGCTGAAAACCTAAAATAATAACTTCAGCTGAGGATCACATAATGGCCCTATTTTCTCAAACCTCAAACATTTCCTGTCAGCATATATAAAGAAGATACAATATCAGTTTTGGCGTCAAGCTGGGCTTCTCACGTCCCCAATTACTATGAAGGAGAGAGCTGTAACCTGAAAGTGGTCCTAAAAAGAGAAACCGTGGGCCTGATGGGGGAGCTTTGCTTTTAAATAATCTCTAGAATACATCCATTGACAGGAACTCGCCATCTTTCTTTATTATTTCAAATCAAATAAACTTGCCGAAAGCCATCTGTTCGCTGAAAGAGAAAAGCGAAGCGGCACGTTCTGCCTGGGAATAATGCAGCAAGGAATCCCTCGAAGGCAGACGCAGCAGGAGTTTAACCATTAATGCATGAATTCTACATTTGTTTCTAATAGAATATTGCATGACTGAATTGTTTTATGCGTGGTTTCATATGACCTGAGGCATAAAAGTTGAGCGTCCCCCTTTTGGGGACGCTAAGCATAAAT
The DNA here is from genome assembly GCA_033557465.1 of Ichthyophis bannanicus. NCBI lineage: Eukaryota > Metazoa > Chordata > Amphibia > Gymnophiona > Ichthyophiidae > Ichthyophis > Ichthyophis bannanicus. Next base: position 949,468,243 of record CM066035.1, on the reverse strand, counting down.
GGGTTGTTTATGGTGCGTCCCTCACAGACTAGCGGAGGACAAGCAACGAAAGAGGAGAGCATACATTAGATCGTCTTACCTTCATGTTTTTTCTCTAATAGCAGTTCTGCTGAGGGCCAGTTTTCAAGAGATAGAAATAAGATAATGTCCACAACCAGATTAATTGACATTAAAACGGAAACCAGGGGACGGTCCTTTTCCATAGTTTTAATGCTCATATTGTGGCCGATCTTTAAAATAGCTTACAAATTGATTTCTTGCTGCCCCTTCTGTTTACTAATGATTCTAGCTGAATGATCACCTTCACAATCCAATTGGACCTTGGGCAAATTATGAGCAAACTGCAAGTGAGTCATTGATTAAAGGATAGTGAAGCATTCTGTTTGTACCTGCTTACCTAATCTCACTGGAGAAATGTGTGAAAAATATAAAAATGCAAACTTTGCATCTACCTAAACACGCCCCCAAGAAGATGTCCTTTCAACGCAACTACAGGTATATTCACTGTGGAAACTACCTACATTTATAACCACATTCAGGGAGGTACTACTACTACTAAGCATACGCAGTGCTGCACAGATATGTAAGAGACATTCCAGCTCATCAGAGCTTACAATCTAGTCATGACAGACAACACAGTATTTGTACACAGGGATAAATCTATGGGGAATGGTAAGGAAGCACAAAGGAGATCAGGTGAGTCAAGATCCGAAAGCAGCAGCAAAGAGGTGAGTTTTCAGCCTGGATATGAAAAGGGCCAGAGAAGGCGCCTGACGTACAGACTAGGGTAGTTTGTTCCAGGCATAAGGACCAGCAAGGTGAAAGGAGCGAAGACTGGAGTTAGCAATAGAAGAGAAGGGCACAGATAGAAGCAATCAGCCAGAAGAGCAGAGTTCCCAAGTTGGGGTGTAGGAAGACATAAGAGAGGAAAGGTAGTGAGGAGCTGCAGAGTGAATGCACTTCTAGGTCAGCAGGAGAAGTTTGAAGTGGATGTGGAAATAGATAGGGAGGCAATGAAGTGGCTTGAGAAGAGGGGTAATATGAGCATGATGAGGCTGGCGGAAGATTAGCCGTGCAGCAGAGTGTAGAACAGATTGAAGGGGAGAGAGATGATTCAGAGGGAGACCAGCAAGGAGTAGGTTACAATAGTCAAGACGGAAGGTGATCAAGGAGTGGATAAGTGTCCAGATTTTCCTACAGGTCTTCCTACACCCCAACTTGGGAACTCTGCTCTTCTGGCTGATTGCTTCTATCTGTGCCCTTCTCTTCTATTGCTAACTCCAGTCTTCGCTCCTTTCACCTTGCTGGTCCTTATGCCTGGAACAAACTACCCTAGTCTGTACGTCAGGCGCCTTCTCTGGCCCTTTTCATATCCAGGCTGAAAACTCACCTCTTTGCTGCTGCTTTCGGATCTTGACTCACCTGATCTCCTTTGTGCTTCCTTACCATTCCCCATAGATTTATCCCTGTGTACAAATACTGTGTTGTCTGTCATGACTAGATTGTAAGCTCTGATGAGCTGGAATGTCTCTTACATATCTGTGCAGCACTGCGTATGCTTAGTAGTAGTAGTACCTCCCTGAGTGTGTTCAGAAAGGAATGGGCAGATTTTGTTGATGTTATAGAGAAAGAAACGGCAGGTCTTAGCTATCAGATGTATGTGCATGGAGGAGAGAGAGGAGTCAAAGACAACCCAAGGTTGTGAGCAAAGGAAAGAGGGAGGAGTAGAGAGTTATCCACAGAGACTGAGAAAGGAGGAAGGAGAGAGGAGGTTTTAGGGGGAAAGATAAGAAGCTCAGTTTTGGCCATGTTCAATTTCAAGTGGTGGTGAGACATCCAAACAGCAATGTCAGAAAGGCAGGCAGAGATCTGGGTCTGGATTGCCGGAGAGATTTCAGGTGTAAAGAGGTACATCTGGGTGTCATCAGCATAAAGATGGTATTGAAAGCTATGGGATGAGATGAGTGCACCAAGGGACTGGGTATAGAGAAAGAAAAGGAGTGGACCCAAGTCATATCCTTGGGGTACACTAGCTGAGAGAAGGATAGCAGCAGAGGAGGATCCACCAAAACAAACACTGAAAGAGCGATGGGAGAGATAAGAGGAGAACCAGGATAGTACAGAGCCCTTAAAACCAAGTGAGGACAGGGTATCAAGGAGAAGGTTATGGTCAACAGTGTCAAAAGCAGCAGAGAAGTCAAGAAGGATGAGGACTGAATAAAGCCCCTTAGATTTTGCCAGAAACAAGTCACTAGAGACTTTGGCAAGAGCTGTTTCAGTAGAATGTAAAGAACGAAAGCCAGATTGTAAAGGATCCAGGAGGGTTTGAGAAGACAGAAAGTCAAGGCAACAGCAGTGAACCGCACATTCAAGTAGTTTAGAAAAGAAGGGGAGGAGGAAGATGGGTCAATAGCAAGACAGGTAGGATCAAGTGAGGGTTTTTTGAGGAGACGTGTAACTACAGCATGCTTGGAGGCTGCAGGGACAGTTGCAGTGGAGAGCGAAAGATTGAGAACATGAAAGATGGAAGGGACAACAGTGGAGGAGATGGGGCTTATGAGATGGGTGGGAGTAGGATGAGAGGAGCAGGTAGTGAGTTTGGAGGGGGAAAGGTATGCAGTTTCCTCCTCAGAGATCATAGAAAAGGATGAAAGGGTAGCGGAGATAGAGGGAGAAAGTTGAGAATAAAGAGGGGGAGGAGGGGAAGGAGGAGAAGTTGTTGACTTTATGGTGAATTAGAGTGTGATCTTGTGGATTTTGCCATGGAAATAGTCAGCCAGGTTTTGGGCAGAAAGGGAGGGAGGGTTTCGGAGGTGGAGGCACCTTGAAGAGAAAACTGAGAGTAGTAAAGAGATGGCGAGGGTCAGAGGCAAGAGAATTAGTCAGATGTATATAATAGTCTTGTTGGTGAGTGCTATAGCTGACTAGAAAGAGACAAGCATGAAGTGCAGAAAGTCCACAAGAGTGCGGGATTTGAGCCAAACACGTTCAGCTGAATGGGCACGGGAAAGTAGATAGTGGGTAGTCGAAGAAAGCCAAGGCTGGGGTATAGTACGCCTCACAGAAGGTGGCATGGGCGGAGCCAAAACATCCAAAACAAAGGAGAGTGCAGCATTATAGGACGCTACTGCCTCATCAACAGACTCAGATGACATAATGAAGGAAAGGTGATGAAACAGTTGATGAGAGAGCCAAAAGGTCACTAGCTTGAAGATTTCCAAAGAGATTGGAGGAGACAGGATGAAGTTGAGGTGGTAGGTGATGAACAGTGAAGCTTAGCAGGTGATGGTCGTAAAAGGGAAGAATTGAGGTACAGAGGTTTGAGGGTAAGCAATTAGAGAAAAATACAAGGTCAAGGCAGTAGCCAGGCTGGTGAGTGGGGGCAGCAGAGCAAAGCTGGAGGTTGAATGAGGAGGTAAAGCATAAGGATCAGAGGGATCAGAGGTACATTCTCAGATCATCAATTTACATAGGTAAAACCAATCTAGCCAAGTAAATTGCTTTGAAAAATGGATATTCCCCAAAAGTGTATTGAATATGAGAGGCAGTAAAGTTTAGCTCACTTCCGATTGTTCGCATAAAACTATCCACAAAAATGTCTAGTAGTTCCTCCAGTATATCACAATCTCTCATGGAAACCAAACCTTTCATTTTCAGAGTTAGCAAGGGGGATTTCTCTGTCCAAAACCTTCTTCAAGTTTAGCCTTTTTCCTAAAGCCTCCCACCATGCCTCAGTGAATCCATCATCACCCACTCAACTGCTTGAAGTCTCCCACACCAGATAAGATACCCAAAGTCCTCAGCTGCTCAAGACTCTTCTTCCTTGGCAGTTCAAAAACCCTATCCCCAAGAAGCCCTGACCCCCTACCTTCAACCCATGAAAGCATAACCCCTTCCACATACCCACTCATCTGGAATGCTTTCTTATTATTATAGAGGGTTCCAAATCCCAATCTTCACTGGCAGAACACAAGAACATAAGATATGCCATACTGGATCACACCAAGGTCCATCAAGCCCAGTATCCTGTTTCCAACAGTGGCCAATATAGGTCTTAAGTACCTAGCAGTTTCCCCAAAAGACACAGCTTCCACAATGCTTGTATTGAGTCAAGCAGTGATATCCTGGGTCTCTTTTAATAATGGTTTATGGACCTTTCCTCCAGGGATTTGCCCAAACCTTTTTTAAACCCAGCTGCACTCACAGATTTTATTACATCCTCCAGTAACAAATTCCAGAGTTTGATTACACATTGAGTGAAAAAATATTTTCTCTTATTAGTCTTAAATAGGTTACATAAGAACATAAGATATGCCATACTGGGTCAGACCAAGGTCCATCAAGCCCAGTATCCTGTTTCCAAAAGTGGCCAATCTAGGTCATACGTACCTAGCAGTTTCCTCAAAAGACACAGGTTCCGCAATGCTTGTACTGGGTCAAGCAGTGATATCCTGGGTCCCTTCTTAATAATGGTTTATTGACCTTTCCTCCAGGAACTTGTCCAAACCTTTTTTAAACCCAGCTACACTAACAGCCTTTACTACATCCTCCGGTAACAAATTCCAGAGTTTGATTACACATTGAGTGAAAAAATATTTTCTTTTATTAGTCTTAAATAGTTTACACTGTAGCTTCATTGCATGTCCCTAGTCTTTCTATATTCTGATAACGTAAAAAATCGATCTAAGTTTACCCGTTCCACTCCGTTCATTAATTTATAGACTTCTATCATATATCCCCTCAGCCGTCTCTTTTCCAGGTTAAAGAGCCCTAACCTTTTTAGCCTTTCTTCATAGGAGTATCCTTCCATCCCCTTTACCATTTTGGTGGCTCTTCTCTGAACCTTTTCTAATAACGCTATATCCTTTTTAAGATACGGTGACCAGAATTGCACACAATATTCAAGGTGCAGTCTCACCATGGAACGACATAGAGGCATTATAATATCTTTTGTTTTATTATCCATTCTTTTCCTTATGATACCTAGCATTCTATTTGCTCTCTTGGCTGCCGCTGCACACTGGGCCGAGGGTTTTAACATGCTATCCACAATGACGCCTAAATCTTTTTCCTGGGTGGTGGCTCCTAATGTGGAACCTTGCATCGTGTAACCATAGTTTGGGTTGTTCTTCCCTAGGTGCATAACTTTGCACTTGTCCACATTAAATTTCATCTGCCATTTTGATGCCCAGTCTTCCAATTTATCAAGATCCTCTTGCAATTTTCCATAATCCTCTTGGGTTTTAACAACTTTAAATAGTTTTGTGTCATCTGCAAATTTGATAACCTCACTCGTTATTCCACTTTCCAGGTCATTTATGAATATGTCAAAAAGCAGCGGACCCAGCACAGATCCCTGGGGTACACCACCATTCACCTTTCTCCATTGGGAAAATTGGCCATTTAGCCCAACCCTCTGCTTTCTATCTTTTAACCAGTTCCTGATCCACAGTAGTACACTGCCTCCTATCCCATGACTCTTTAGTTTTGCCAAAAGTCTCTGATGAGGGACCTTGTCAAAGGCTTTCTGATAGTCCAGATACACCATATCAACCGACTCACCTTTGTTCACCTGTTTATTCACACTTTCAAAAAAACATAACAGATTAGTAAGACAAGATCTTCCTTGTCTAAAGCCATGTTGGCTGTCTCCCATTAGGCCATTGTAAACATACAAATCTAAACGGCCTAACCGGAGTTTAACTATGATACAACATACAAAGCACAAACAACTCCACTAATTTAACCAATTGTAGCTATTGAAAAACTTTGCACCATACCAGCTAACAATACTGCGATGACAGGGGAGCACAGACCTCAGACAAAACCCCAAATAGGTATTAAATACTTCAAAACCGGAAAAACCGGATTTCAGTAAACCATGGGGAAGAATAGCATCAACGGTCTGTGACCTACCCCCACCTTCCAACAACAGTATTGGAAAGCTTAATTTTAAACAAAACTGATGGGAAAACAACACTTACATATTCCAACTGCATTACATAAAAGAGATACAATATATGATATATATCAATAAGTGGCAAAATATATCAATAGGTAGCTAGTACTCTTCAACATGTAACTAGTACTTTAAACAATCTATAACAAACAGATGACATATATCATATCCCTTAATGGCATTTGCTCAAAATAAACCCACAAAGACGCATCTGTTCAATTGTCACTATATCCAGATGTAAATACAAAAGATAGAAGAAAATCAATTGCTGTATGTACAAATGTAAATAGATGGAGGATAATTGCCTGTGTAAATGTATGATAATAATTAAGGTCTTTATATGGACCCACATATGTTTGCTGTGTATTACCCCTGCTCTCTCTATCTAATCCCCCAAATATTCTGTCTATGATTTTTGACAAATCCCGTACTTGTAATCAAACCGCTTCTGATCGCTGGAAGGAGCGGTATATAAGTCTTTCCTAAATAAATAAATAAATAAATAAAATAAATAAACTTTAAAAAAGCTCAAAAAAACTGCTGAAACCCATCAGTAAAAGTAGCAATCCTCAGCTTCAAGATGACATAAGAAGGCATTGGATATCAACCCCGACGCCACAATCAGATGTCCCTCTTAGCGTTTCGCAGACACTGCTTCAGGGGGGTGAACTATAAAAACAAATAAAACAATAAAAAAAGTGCTAACTATATCAACTACATATCACATACTCCATTTTCACTTCAGAACAGATCAAAAACCGGGAGATCTTACCATGCCCGCATCGAAAACACATATTCATCAGAAAGCTCAGCTAACGTACCTTCTCACAACCAGGAACCGAATTAAATACCTAACAAATGGCATCTGACGTCATCACTCCATCGGCGTCAGGAAACCGCCAAAATCACCCAATAGGGCCACCCCAAACCATGTCCCCATGCCTGCTGTCCAACCAATCACTCCCACATACACAAACCCTCACAAACAAGCTTGCCAATCAATGGTGAAATTCAATCCCCCTGGGGCCACCGTATGGAGTAAAAATATCCACCGCTGCTCCCGACGTATCAAAAATTGCTCCCGAGAGAGCCCCCCAGAACCCTGAAGTACTCGCTCAATACCAAAACACAACAGATCAGTAAAGACATGTCCAAACTCTAAACAATGGCTAACTAATGGAGCTTCCTGTCTCTTACAGCGCAACCTACTACGATGTTCTCCCAGACGTACATAGAGAGGACGAATGGTTTTACCAACGTACAGGAGACGGCACGGACAAAAAATCCCATACACAATAAAGTCTGATTTACAAGAAGTACATGATTTTAAATAATACACTTTCCCAGCATATACAAAACGATCAGTCTCCCAGCAAACCCCACAACATGTACATTCACCACATCGAACATGCCGCCCCCAATACTCAATCCGTTCCACACTCGGTAACCTAGAAGGACTCAGAAGCTCTTTAAAATTCCGACTCCGCTGCCATACACACCTAACACTCTTATTTTCTAGGCCAGGCAAGGGCTGCAAAACATTACTATGTCGCCGGAGAATTCGCTGAATTTTCATGCTCAAAGGTGAGTACCGAGAAATAAAATTCACACACTCCTCCTGATATACCGGCTTCGCCTTAGGGGCTAACAACCAACTTCTATCATTATAAAGCGCCCGCTTATAGGCCCGTTCTACCACCTGCACAGGATACCCCCTCTGAACAAAAGCATTTTTCAAAAAGCATGCCTGAACCTTAAAATCCTCTCTAGAGGAGCAATTGCGCCGATAGCGCAAAAACTGTGAAAACGGCAAACTCCTAATCAATCCCTTTGGATGAGCACTAGTAAAATGTAGAAAAGTATTCCTGTCAGTTGTTTTCCTATAGACAGTAGTGCCCCAACTATCTTCCTGTCGCCATACACGAACATCCAAAAAAACCACCGAATGCGCATCAAAGGTCATCGTGAACTGTATGGACAGATCAACTCCATTTAACCAATCACAAAACTTAGTCAGGGACTCAACAGTACCCTCCCAAAGCATAAAGATATCGTCAATGTATCTCCGCCAAATTTTAATCTGGGAAGAATACGGCGAAGTTTCCAACCATCGCTTCTCATAAAAGCCCATAAAGAGATTGGCAACAGAGGGGGCAAAAGACGCCCCCATAGCTACCCCCACCTTCTGTTGAAACATTTCATCATTGAATTGGAAATAATTCTGACCAAGAGCCAACCCGGCACACTGCAACAAAAAGTCAAGCAACTCACCCTCAACATCACCACGTTGCCGAAGCCCCAGAGCGATCGCCTCCATCGCCGCCCCCTGCGGGATACTAGTATAAAGGGCATTTACATCCAAGGTGACTAAAAGGATAGACGAATTCCTAGCCCAAACATCAGCTGTCATTAGAACATCCAAAAAATTCATAGTGTCCCGAAGGAAAGACGGGATGAGCTTCAATAAGGGACGCAAAAAAGAATCTAGCAGCATAGAAAGGGGCTCCAAAACTGATCCCCTTGTCGAGACAATTGGTCTCCCCGGGGGATGTTTTAGGTTCTTATGAATTTTAGGAAGTAAATAAAAAACAGGTATAGAGGGTGAGCGAACATTCAAAAATAACATTTCCTTCTTAGATATCAAATGTTTCTAGAAAGTGTGAGACATTAACTCATGTATCTTTGATTGTAAAGCTGCAGTGGGGTCCCCCTCCAATTTAACATACACATCCAGATCAGAAAATTGACGGTAAACTTCTTTTAAATAATCTCCCCTATTCATAACCACAATCGCACCCCCTTTGTCTGCCCGTTTAATAATAATATCCGACCGAGTAGTCAGACCCTCTAAAACAGATCGTTCCTGAGGAGATAATACATTTTTAGATTTTTGCGTGGGCAGACTCTCCAGTCGAGCCATGTCACGCATTACTAATTCTCGAAAGGCAATTAGATTAGGATGCATCGGGCTAGGGGGATTCCATGTAGATTTAAAAGGAAGGGGAACCCTCTGCAATGAAGAATCCATAGAGACAACACCCTCCTCTCGTACTACTTGTTCCGTCATACATCCAAAGAAATGTTTCAAATGCAATTTACGTAGAAATTTCTCAAAATCAATCCTAAATTGGAAAGGATCAAACACAATTCTAGGGACAAAAGAAAAACCTTTTGACAATAAATCAGACTCCCCATCAGTAAGAAGCACATCAGAAATGTTAACAACCAGAGAGGAGTCCACAGTACTCACAGAACTAGCAGCATTCAACGAACTTTTTTCTTTTCTTTTTTCTGACGGCCGTCCTCTAAAAAACCTTCCTTAGAAGATTTAGAACTGACCAACTCTTCTGATGAGCTATCAAACCAGATCTTCCTTTGGCTCCGATAATTCTTCTGACGATTAGGATTACGCCAGGGATAAACATATCCCGTGGTAAAATCATCATAGTCCCGTTTAAGTTTCTTCAACTTCGTTTTCATCACCTCCACTCGCAACTGCTCAAGTTGTTTAGACATATCAGATGCATGTTGCCGATGTTCATCAACCGATTCCGAAGACCGTAGGCTGTCCAACTGTTTCTCAATCACCACATCCAGTTCAGCTAATTGACCTTGTAACTTATCCACAGTCAAGACCATGAGGTCAAGCGAACATTTATTCAAGACTTTGTCCCAATCGTCCAGTGGAGGACATCAATTGGAGCTCGTTGTTGATGCTTCAGAAAAGACGAACCAGATTGGAGCTACATCGAGCATCTTTAGTGGAATATATTAAACGTAAACATATTCCACGTGGGCTCCGTGTCTACAAAGAGCCCCGTCTGTTTGCCTCTGATGGTGCTTTCTTGGACGATTGGGGGAGCTTACCTGCCTAGGATCCAGTTGCGGCTTTCACGGGCCGCGGGAGCAGCTTGCAGGTGCCTGGAGGCCCTGCCCGAGTTCGGACAGGCAGCATGAGGGTCGTCCCTGGCTGCGGAGGACCCCCTCTTCACTCCTCTATATCACCGGGTGGCTGCCGAGAGTGCAGTGGGGAGCTTACCTGCCTAGGATCCAGTTGCGGCTTTCACGGGCCGCGGGAGCAGCTTGCAGGTGCCTGGAGGCCCTGCCCGAGTTCGGACAGGCAGCGTGAGGGTCGTCCCTGGCTGCGGAGGACCCCCTCTTCACTCCTCTATATCACCGGGTGGCTGCCGAGAGTGCAGTGGGGAGCTTACCTGCCTAGGATCCAGTTGCGGCTTTCACGGGCCGCGGGAGCAGCTTGCAGGTGCCTGGAGGCCCTGCCCGAGTTCGGACAGGCAGCGAGAGGGTCGTCCCTGGCTGCGGAGGACCCCCTCTTCACTCCTCTATATCATCAGGCGGCTTCCTACGCGGCCGCGTGTCGCGGCCTGCGTGACGCGACCTAAGGGGCGTGTCACAAGGGGCAGGACATGCCCCTTTGGCGCCCCTTCGGCGCAACTGAGAAGCCGAGACTTTAGTTTACCATGGGCAAACGTAAAATGAAAATTCCTAAATTAGGAGACAAGCCTCCAGGAGAAAAAGTTGTGGGCCCTATGGATAAACACTTAGTCTCCCAGCAGTCTGCTCTATCGTCTCCTGAGGGAGCTTCATTGAGCCCTCACCTCAGGACACCTCCCCCTTTTCCCTTCCCTCCTCTCTTGTCAACGGTCTTGGAATCATCATCGGAGCGTCTTCCACCTATGCCCCAGCCGGTTACTCCGGGGAAGTCAGAAGGAGTTTTCCAGGGTCCACGTTCTGGTGAAGTAACTTTAACTGATATTTGGACTGCTATTCAAGGCATAGATAAACGTTTAACTACTACTGTTTCCTCTTTATGTATGTTTACCTCTGATGTTGTCGGTAAGATGCATTGTACAGATAAGCAGCTGGGTAATTTAACTGTTTCATTGGCCAACACTGATTCTCAGCTCCAAGTTAGTTTGGATAATTATTCTAGTTTAACACGGGACTTATCGTCCCTTAATTATCGATTGGAGATGATGGAGAATCAGTCGAGGGCTAAAAATTTACGTTTCTTAAACTTTCCTGTGACCCACCTGCTCTCTCCTACTATTCTACTTAAGAAATATTTTACTGATGTTTTGAAATTAGAAGGTAACATAGATGTTTTGTATCTGTACTATTTGCCTGAGCGTTCTTCCCCTCCCTCTCGGGAAAGGGAGGATGACCCTCTGTTAGTGGAAGTTACCGCTGGCCAGGACTTAACCGCTTTTCTCGAAGACTCAGCTGATACAATTTCCAAACGTAGCACTTTAATAGCTACTTTTGGTTCAGAGTTTATTAAATTAAATGTTCTTCGTGCTTATTTTAAAAATCGGGAATCACTCTTTTGTGGCCAAAAGCTGCAGGTTTTCCCGGATGTTAGCAGGGCTACTCAGGCCCGGCGTAAACAGTTCCTGGGGTTAAAATCATCTGTGTTAGCTATTGGTGCCGGTTTTTATTTGAAATTTCCTTGCAGATGTATAATTACCTATGAAGGTCAGTCCTTTGTCTTTACGGAAGTGCTCCAACTTAAATCTTTTTTGAACCAGAAAGAGGTGGTTAAGGAGTCGGGGGGTGAGATTTCTGGTCCTTCATAGTGGAGTTAATTACTCTTGGTTTCTTTATTTTTTTATTGTATCATTGGGTAATTGCTCTCCCTTGATGTGTTATGATTATGTGATTCATAATTTCTTCTTGAGTGCTGTTTAAATTGTATTGATTTATATTGCTTAAATGTTGTGATTTATTCAAGAAATTTCATAAATAAAAATATTGAAAAAAAAAAAAAACATTTATCCCAGCTGCCAAATTCTAGACATTCTTCGAGCTTAGCTAGATCCCTCCTCATGTTATCTCCACCTTCCTGTGTCCCTACTCTATTGCAGATTTTGGTATCATCCGCAAAGAGGCAAACCTTACCCGACAGCCCTTCTGCTATATCACTAACAAAGATGTTAAAAATAATCCGTCCGGGGACTTCCGGTTTGGCAATGAGCTGATCGCACGGCTCACGATCAGCTCCGGGCATCCGACCCCACAAAACAGCTAAAAAATCACTCTAAGCCTTTCTCCACCACCCACCTCGAGCTTCCCCTCACGGGGGTATGAAACGTCCAGAGATGAAGAATATCGCTGCCGTACTTATCTAATCGGGGCAGGCAACCAAAGTCAGCGGAGGGCGCGTTGGGGCCGATCGGCGAATACACTGCTACCATCCCTGGCTCTATTACTCCTTCTGTGCCTTGAGCGGTGCGGGGCTCTGAGGCCATTCCTGTGAGGCTGAAAATGAAGCTCCCAAACTAGATGGCGTGAGTCGGGACGCGATCGGGCACCCCCCTCCACAGCCGACGTCAATTTTACAACCGGGAGGTCTGTTTCCGCGGGAGGCCTGCGACCCTTCCTGCCCCCGTCGGAGCCGGTGACTCTCTGCAGCTCCTCCTACCGGACAGCACGAAGAAGCGCGATCAGGCAAGTCCTCGGACATTATCTTTAGATCTGTCCTTACGGGGTGCTGAGTCTCCAGCGGTAACGGGACCAGTGGTGGCAGAGGATTACACGTGGGGGAAAGATCAAGCACTATTCCCACTGCTTTTATGTGCTAATTATTAAGTGGTACTCTACCCCCCGTGGAGCTGGGGCCTGCGGCCCTCCCTGCGGGCTCAGGACTGGCAATTGCACAGAAACCAAAGCGTGCTCGGGCACCTTTTTCACCGTTGTCATCAGCGGCCTCCTGGAGTGGTGGAGTGTCTTTGGAAGCAGGTGGACTCGCGGCCATCTCCGCACGGTGGGAAAGGACAGCAGCAAACAAATGAAAGGTACAATTGGACATTGATATCCCAGCTTTGTTTAAAACTCCCCTGTGGGGGAACCGAGCCTCTCAGGGCATGGTGCACGGGAGAAAGCACACTGAGGAAAGGCTGTGTGATTGAGGGGCCTGTGCCTAAAGGCCTAGCCGGAGGGCTTCCCATCTCAGGACAATCGTACCCAACAGGAGGTGCTGCAGCGTCACCTTGCTAGACACCTATATTCGCTGAGTGGTTTGTCCCTCCACATCCGTTGCAATTTGTCAAGGCGAGTGTTCACTGGGTGCCGGAAGCAGCCCCCCCCCCCCCCCCCACCCAACTGCGATATCGGATGGCGACAAAAGGGCTACGGCGAGAAAAGCCACGGGCCACGGAGGGAAAGATGGCGGAGGGGACGCCGGCCAGCCCGAAACCTGGTGAAACTCCAGACCTGGTTAAGGAGGTGAGCGCCGCAGTGGTCCAGGCGCTAGACACCCGATTTCAAGAAACTGGCAGACCAGATACAAACTGTTAGCCAACGTTTTAATGACTTTACTGGGAGGCTGGATCAAGTAGAGTCCCGAGTCTCAGATGTGGAGGATACCCAGCACTCTCTAGTAGCTAAAGTGGAAGCCTTGGAGTCTTTGGTAAAGCAACAGGGTGACAAGCTAGACGACCTGGAAAACCGGGGGAGGCGCAAGAACCTGCGTTTTATCGGGATATCGGAGAGTGTGGGGGACGGGGCCCTGTTCGGCTATGTGCAGACTTGGATTGAAAACTTGTTGCACACCCAGGATGAGGATCACGTAAAACTGGAACGCGTGCATAGACTTGGCCAGCGGAGGGAGCAGGCGAGACGTCCGCATGCGGTTATTGCACGCTTTTTGGACTATCGACAAAAAGAGGCCGTGTTAAAAGCTGCCCGGAATCGAAAACTTCGAGCACAAGACCCGGAACCGATACTTGTATTTCAAGACTACTCGGCCCTAGTCAGTCAGCAGCGGCGGGCCTTCTCAGGGATCTGCTCACAGTTGCTGAATAAAGGTGTACGATTCTCATTGCTGTACCCGGCCCGGCTCAGAGTGGAGGTCCAGGGACAGACCCGTTACCTGACTACACCGACAGCGGCTACTGCTTTTTTGGAAACTCTGAATGCCCAGGTTGCTTCGCCCTCGTGAAGCTTGGCCTGCCAAGGAGAGTGGCACTTGGGTGTTCTATAGACAGAGAAAGGCCTAAAGGCCTGAGGTAGTCCTGGACTGCAGCAGTTAAGTTTGCTTTTTTGTACTGTTACACTTTGGTGTTGTTTAAGGGGGTGATTTGTTACCTAGTTATATTGTCTCAACTGTTTCTTTCTTTGTTTCAGCTATTCAGATGGCAACATTGTTAAACTGCTACTATGTTTCACTTGTTTAGCCGAGCAACTGTATGTGCAGGTTTACCACTTTTCCAGCTGGGTGAATGACATAGTTGTATGGAGGGCCGGCTGAGGCTTTGGTGTGGAGAGGGGGGGGGGGGGGGGGACGAGGTGGATGCAAGTGTGGGATGAGTGGATAGGGGTGGTCTGTTCTACTTGTGCCAGCCTCTGGCTGACTCATTTGACACCTGTGCGGCCCTCTAGGGGCCAGGTGATGCCCCTTCTGTTGACTTAACATGGTGGCCTTCGATGCTTATCGGAGGTGAAATATGGTTTTAGTACCTATCAGATAAAGGGGCGATATAGAGGGGAGGGGCGGGACCTTAGAATTGAGAAAAATTAACAGACAGTTAGGTTTAAAGTCAGGAACGGGGAGCTAGGGGGTGGGCCCGATTGCCATAGGGAAGTTGTCCAGCCTGATGGGTGGATCCGTCAGCTTAGGGGTTGAGAAGGGGAGAGGGGGGGGGAGGGTGCGAGGGGGAGCGGGAGGGGGGGGAGGGGGGGATGGGGGGGGGATAGGGTGCACTCCACTAACTATTGGCAGATGGCATGATCTTTTTGCTTTGGCTGGGGGGGGGCTCCAGGCTGGGGGAGTTCCTCAAGAACGACTGGTGATGATCAGGCGGAGGAACTTTGGCACTGCCCCGTCGCTCTGAAAATAATTACTTGGAATGTCTGTGGGCTAGGCAACCCCATTAAGAGACATAAAGTACTGCAGGCACTAGCTCGGCATAAGTGTGACATTGCCCTTCTCCAAGAAACCCACCAGACGGCTGTTGAGCATAGCAAACTATGTCGAAATTGGGTGGGCCAAGTTTGGGGATCACCGGCGCAGGGACACAAAGGGGGAGTGGTTATATTACTCCATAAACGCTTACGATTTGTGGCGGAGACGGTCCTAGCGGACAGTATAGGCAGATCCCTGTTGATATATGGTCATTTGGACGGTAAACCAGTCACTATCGGAAACCTTTATGGCCCCAATGTCGCTGACCCGGGTTTTTATAATGGATTGGCTTCAAATGTGGAACAGCTCCCGGAATGTCCGGTGATTCTGGGAGGGGACTTCAATGGAGTCCTTGATGTAGATATGGATACATCTAGGGGAGGAGGAAGACGAGAAAGGGTGGCACCCTCCCAGTCGTTGAAACGGTTCTGTAAGAGGCTAGGGATCATTGATTCCTGGCGAGTGCTGCATCCCCTGGAAAGAGATTACACACATCAGTCTCGAGCACACGGTACTAGTGCACGCATAGATTATGTGTTGACTTCGGGGACTTTGTTTGCCCACATTGAGGATGCCCAGATCGGACCCTCGGAAATCTCGGACCACGCGATGGTATGGATAGATTTACATTGGGGGAGGGATACGACTCGGTCACGAGTGTGGAGGTTTCCTCTAGAATTATACTCAGATGGGCAATTCCGCCGGTTCCTACGTCAGCGATGGGCGGAATTCCTCAGTGATCATCAAGGCCATTTGGACGACCCCGAATTAGTATGGGAAACGGCGAAGGTGGTTTTCCGGGGGGATATTATAGGATATGCTGCGCGAAGGCGACGGCTGATGGCCGAACGTATCATCCTGCTTGAACGTCAGGTCACTAAACTCCGTCGACGGTGTGTCCATACGCCCTCGTTGGTGAATAAGAAGCAGTTATGGGAAACCCAGATCGAACTCAATGAGTTGCTACATCAGCGAGCAAAGAAGTCAGTTCTGTTTTATCGGTTCCGATTGCATTGTTTCGGAAACAAACCTGGTAAGTTGTTGGCTCGGTGTTTGAGGGCACGTCGGGGGCCGGCTTATGTGGCAGCCATTCGGGAGGGTCAAGGATGTGTTCACAAGGAAAGTGTGGAAATTGCAAAGGTTTTTCGTAGTTTCTTTCAAAACCTGTACAAAGCGGAATCTGGCTCCCCTGAGATGATACAGGATTATCTAAAAGCACTAGAACTACCTCAGCTTACAGCGGAACAGCGGAGATATTGGATCTGCCCCTTACCCCACAAGAGATACAATCAGCAATCTCCTCTGCCCAGTGCTATAAGACACCAGGACCGGATGGACTAGGGGCCGAATTTTACAAAATCCTGGGTGATTGTGTAAGCCCATTACTACGAGAGGTTTTTGACACCAGGGCAGAGGGGAGAGCGTTTCGTTGGGGGCGGAATCATGCTCATATCACCCTGATTCCAAAGCCGGGTAAAGACCCAATGCTCGCGGCCTCCTATCGACCTATCTCCCTATTAAATTTCGATCTCAAAATACTTGCAAAAGTTCTGGCCGAACGTCTAGCAGGGGTATTGGGTCATTTAATACACGACGCGCAAGTGGGATTTGTGAAGGGCCGCTACGCAGTTCGGAACCTTCGGAAGATCTTGGCCTCCTTGGAGTGGGTGCATGCCCACAGCATTCCGTCGCTACTGATTAGCTTCGATGCCGAAAAAGCATTCGACAGGGTGGATTGGCAATATCTTTGGCGGCTATTACCACAATATGGCATAGGGGCGGATTTTTGTAAAAGAGTGCAGAGCCTATATATCACACCCACGGCAGGCATATTGTGCAATGGACTACTATCGGACGACTTTGTGTTAGAACGAGGAACGAGGCAGGGCTGTCCTTTATCGCCCTTACTATTCGTTCTCTCGCTAGACCCACTGATCCGCACTATTGTAACATCGAGAAGAGTAAAAGGCGTGCAGCTGCGGTCGCAGAAATTCATCATTTCGGCCTTTGCGGACGATTTGTTAGTCCATCTGACATCCCCGGCCACTTCCTTGCAACCGTTGTTGGACGAATTCTTGCGCTTCGGGGCCTTTGCAGGCCTGCGTATTAATAAAGATAAGTCTGAAGCAGTGGATGTTTTAGGACACCTCCGTAGTTCATGGCGAGAGCCCTTCCCCTTACGATGGGCGGAAAAGGAGTTTGTCTACTTGGGCATAGTATTGACAGGGCGACCACAAGAATTATATAGACGTAATCTAGACCGGATACTGCGGCATCTAGCGGTGCAACTAAAAGCCTGGGAACCTCTCCCGCTGTCCCTGGCTGGGAGAATAGCGGCGGTGCAGATGATTATATTACCTCGAATCCTATATTGGTTGCAAACCTTACCGGTCTGGTTACTAGGCCGAGATTTGCGTGAAATGGAAGCTATGTTTAAGAGGTTTTTTTGGCGAGGGAAGCGGGCGCGCATCCCATGGCATCGCCTGCTTGGAAAATGGCGAGAAGGGGGTATGGGTCTTCCCGACTTGAGGACTTATGCACTGGCCTGCCAAGCTAGACACTTGGGTGATTGGTTAGGGGGGACGGAATTATACACACCTAGAACTTTGGAGGAGTGCCTAGTGGCTCCTGCGACCCTGTTGGGGATTTTGCACGGGTCGTATCAGGACCTAATAGTTTCTATCCGGCAGAGTACATTAATAGACTCGGCCCGACGAGCCTGGCAGCAGATCAATAAAAACTGGAATGACGCATGGAAGGTGTCTTGTTGGTTGCCACTACAAGGGAACGCCCAATTCACCCCTGGGTCTGAAAACGCGGTGTTTCGGGATTGGTGGACACGCGGTGTTCGGAATGTGGGGCATCTAGTAGACTCCGAGGGGAGCTGTAAATCTTTTCGAACTTTGAGTCGGGAATATGATCTGCCCAATACGCACTGCTTTGCATATATACAAGTCTCTCACTATGTAGCCTCTTTACCGCGTAGTGCACTGCAAGCTGAGCGGTCAGCGCGCATATTGGAATTTTTTCAGTTGGGAGAGGAACGCTCCCCCTCGATCTCCAAACTGAAACTCAGTCTAGATCGATATAAGAATCTCCCCGATTATAGTGGAGTCGAAAGGGCTTGGGCAGCTGAAACTGGGGGAGGACATACCACCGGGATTGGTCTTGGAGGCATTGAAAAGGATTGGCCGGGTGGCGCAAGGGGTGCGTTGGAGAGAGATTCAGTTCAAATGCGTGACTAGGGTTCACTTTTCCCCTCGGCGGGCATTACGAAGTCGCCTGGAGACAGATGGTTCTTGCCCACGCTGTTCTGAGCCTCTGGCGACTCTTGTACATATGTGGTGGACCTGTCGGGGCATACGGGCCTATTGGGCGAAGATATGCAACTTCCTCAATACACTGCTTCAGCGAAGGCTCCGCTGGACTGGTTCATTTGTAGTACTTGACCGGATGATGGCCCCGGGGCCTGTGAAAGCAGGTGAACGCTTGCTCATGCGAAAGGCCTGCCTGGTGGGTAAGGGGCCGATCCTTCGACTGTGGAGAGATCGCCAGCTGCCTACCTTTGGGGAATGGCGGAACAGCTTCCATCAATTAATGCTAACAGAGCGCTGGATGGCGCGGGGCAGTGCCAAGCGATGGACAGTCTTTCTGTCGGTCTGGGAGCCTTACATTCAGCAACTCGGGGCTCGCAGCCGCAATGCCACACTCCATCTGGGAAGTTAAATGAGCCTGGCCATGGAGAGTGGCATGGGGGCACACACTAAAATGTTTTTTTTTTTGAAGCTCAGCGTAGATTAGGATGTTGGAAGTGGAGTGAGGGAGGGTTTGTGGGAAGGGGGGGGGGGTGCTGGGAAAAAATGTAAAATGACCACCTAATATATATATACATATATTTCTTTTTTTTTTTTTTTTCTCTCAGTTGGCCCGTGGGGGGGATAAGAGTACACTCCCCCGTGGAGCCGTCTGTTGCTGTATTGTTTGAATTTGTTTGTTTGAATTTGTTGGTGGAATTAAATAAAGTTAAAAAAAAAAAAAAAAAATCCGTCCAAGGACAGATCCCTGGGGCACACCACTGGTAACATCCTTCTCCTCAGAGTTAACTCCATTTACCTGTACTCTTTGTTGCCTCCCACCCAACCAATTTCTAACCCAATCAGTAACTTTAGGGTCCATCCCTAGGGTGCTCAGTTTGTTTATAAGTCGCCTGTGACGAACAGTGTCAAAGGCTTTACTGAAATCTAAATATACCACATCTAGGGCTCTCCCTCGGTCCAACTCCCTGGTCACCCAGTCAAAGAAATCAATCAGATTTGTCTGGCAAGACCTGCCTCTGGTGAATCCATGCTGCCTCGGATCCTGTAATCTGCTGGAATCCAGAAACCTCACTATTTTCTCTTTCAGCAGCGTTTCCAATAATTTACTCACCACCAAAGTTAAACTAACCGTCCTGTAGTTTTCAACCACATCCTTACTTCTGCTTTTGTGTAAAGGCACCACAAGAGCCTCTCTCCAGTCCTTTGGCACCACTCCTGACTCCAACGAGGCATTGAAAAAGTCAGTCAGTGGAGCTGCTAGAACATCCCCAAGTTCCCTCAGTATTCTAGGGTGTATCCCATCCGGTCCCATCGCCTTGTTTACTTTAAGTTGAGCTAGTTTCTCACGAACACAGTCTTCTGAAAATTGTTCAGGATGTCCCTCGCTTCTGTTCCTGTTTGTGGATGTTTTCTGAGGTCCTGCTCCTGGTTCTTCATCTGTGAACACAGAACAGAAATATTTGTTAAGCTATTCCACTTTATCCTCATCAGCTTCTACATATTCCTCCCCTTTACCCTTGAGTCTTGAACCGTAACACATTAAAGGGAAATAATATGCATTATTTTACCGTTATGCTTATGTTGACTACTGATGAGATGCAAAGCATGCAAATAGATGCAAAACACCCCATTAGCAATAAAATGACAAATAAGCTGCATTATTCAAGGAAAAATAAAGCCATGCCAGCAGAATCAGGTCTCTAATATGGTGCACCTAGCCACTTTCTTAAAGGGGTCACATGTGGTCTTTTTCTGTCATCATATTTCTATGTTTCTATACACAGAGGATCTTTAAAGGTAAAAAGGGGACTTTTGTAGTTGTTGATATGGAAGGACAGACTAGATAGGCCATGTGGTCTTTTTCTGTCATCATATTTTTATGTTTCTATGTTTCTATAAAGTGTAATCAGTGGTCCAGGGGTCCTTACTCGCCAGCACCCCCCCCCCCCCCCAAATAAACCCCTCCCTGATCCTTCAACCTCTTCTAGAAAACAGCATCAAATTCCCACTCCTTTCCTTTAAGGCCCCCACAAATCCAATTCAAACCCTCCCACCCCCTAAGGTCTCCCGCTCCCACTCCCATCTGGGCCAGTACCAGGTTCGAAATGACACCTGGAATCCCCTACTGGTAATATCATGGTGATACATCAGTGATAGTATCTCTAGACTATCGCTAGGGGAACATGGGCACCATTTTGAACCCAATGTTGGTCTCGATGGTAGTGAGAGTTGCTCGTGTTCAGGCCTCACTAGACTAACTAGATTGAGCCATGCATAAAGATGTCCATGCACAAGACAATCACTACGTAGTAAGAGGATGGATTCAACGGAAATGTAAATAACTTCATAAATAGAGAGGGGCAACCTGCCTGGCGTGACAGATATAACCTTCAGCAAAGGCAGAGGGGGTGCAACCTGCACAGAGTGGTAGATGCAGCTCTACAGCTCTAGCCACCATGCTGGTCTTTATCTGCTGTCATTTACTTTGTTACTATGTCACACCACTGGTGCACATATTGCTGTCATACCAGGTGGCCTAGCTGCGAAGTTGCAGCCCCTAGAGAGTCAATCACCCTTTTAAAACATACTGTATATGTGCAGGGATTGGGATGAGATGTTTATGCAATCTGGATGCCAATAGTGTTCAACCTACACAGAAACTTGCAGACTGTTAATTAAGGCTTGGAGTAAAATAAAGCCCAAAACCATAAGGTTTGCAATCCAGAACCGACAGTAGCAGAAAACAAGTGCACCTCTGCCGCTCCCACATTCAACATGGACGTGTTCATCCTGGAGACGTTCACATAGCTGACTTTGTAAAATGATTCCAGGGAGTCTCCCAGATTTGCACCTCTATGTTTCCACTTCTAAAATGACCACAATAGATGACTATTTTATTCTCATACCCAGGTGCCCATATTTATCCGTGCTAGGCAAGTGCATGGTGCAGCTGAATATTGGTATGAATTAGAACTGTGACAATGAGAGCTGTGCTGACTCAAGGGAAGCACAGAAAAGTAGTGATTATGTCTTTAAGACAAGAGACAGGCAAGCTTTTCAGAGGGCTAAAGCTACAGCCAAGCAAAAGAAACACGTACTTGCTGAGGCTAAGCTATGCCCAAGCCCCAACGTGAGTGCAGGCTTGGATTCTAATGACAACCACTTGTGCAGAGATATGGGTGTAGTAGCTAGGAAGCAGCTTTTTAAACCTGCTTCAGTGCAGAGAGCAGCAAGAGCAAGAGGAAGGACGAAGCAAGGAGATGGGGGAAGTTTAACTCCACGTGGGAGAAGCAGTTCCAACAGCAAAGGAAGCAACCCTTGGGTGGAAGGTACGCTTGAGCCAGAGACCAGCAGATGCATAGCTGGGGAGGTTGCTGAAGAGCTGGAACAGAGTGCAGTGCAGTGTGTGCAAGAGACAGTTCAGAAAACCCAAGCTGCCAGAAGGGGGGTGAAAGCTGTTACAAACTAACGTAACCAAGACCCAGCCAAAGGCAGAGACGTAGTGCTGAACACAGCTGAAGCAGTTAAGCTCTTGTTCCAGGGAAAGAAGCCCCATGCTCCTGATACAGCCAATGCTTACCAGGGAGAGCAGTTCTGGAAAGGACTTTTGAACTTTCTACAGAATAGTAAGTTGGAAAACATTGTTAAAAATCCTGAAAGAGATAAGCAATTTGCAGAACAGGAAGGTATGCAAATTGACACTCTTGAGTCAGATTCAGTGTATGACGAATCACCGATGGATTGTTCTTTGTGCATGAGGGAAATTGAAAACTGCTAGAAAGGACTGTAAAAAGAACCTTTTGAAGAGCAATTTTTCCTTAGCCAGGAAAGTGCTAAGACCTTCTTTAAGCTAAAGAACTTTGCTAAGAACAGAAGTTGAATTAAAGCAGCATTATTGGAAAATGACCAGAATTTACCTATGCTGAGATGTGTAATGAAAACAGCTGCCGTGTTTAAGAGAAGTATTTCAGTTCTTTAACTTCACATGTACTTTTGTTGCTGTAAGTTTTCTGTTTTGGAGAATAATCCCTTTGCTTGCATTACCATTGAATTTAATGCGTGGAAAGAACCCAAAAATAAATTTCTTGTTTTTGCCTTAAACAACCCCAGTGGACATACACTGTCTGTAATGAAAAGAACTACAAGTCCCAGGATTCCTTGCTGGAGACAAAAATAGTTTTATTTAAAGACAAATATGGCAGCCGCCTGTGAGCCACTGGCCCAGGCAAGGGGTCACGACAGAACATCTTGTTCAGATGTTTCAATTTATCTGAAAATTGAGTCCAATATGTCAAAAACTCTGAAACTTTCCAGGTACCAATGTCATTCACTCTCAGTTGAGAGCTGTATCTCTTGCATGTCAGTAAAATTAATTATGGGGTTGCCATCAGTAGATTCACAGTAGACACACAATATGTGAATTATTGTATTTATTTATTTATTTTTTTTATTTATTTAGACAGTTTTGTATACCGCCTTATCCTTCAATCAAAGCGGTCACAACACAATTGGGGGATACATTTAACACGCGGGGATATGAGACACATACACTAATACTTACAGGGAACATGGGCAATGGAGGATTAAGTGGCTTGCCCAAGACCACAAGGAGCATCTGTGGGACTAGAAACCCCAGTCCTTCCGGCCCAAGGTTGCTGTCCTCTAGTGGGATTTGAACCACTGACCTTCCGGCCTGAAGTACCTTGCCACAACCACTAGGCTACTCCATAGAAATTAGGCTGTATGTTTAGAAGTTCATTCCCCTTAACCAAATTATAGTCCTTTTGCTTGTAGGGACTCCATGTTCCTACTACAAAGTAAATTTCCCTTGAATAAGGTAAATTCTTTCTCTAGTACATACAATGTTCTAGTATGGTAATTAAGTCAATGGCTTCTGACAGCAGAAGAGATCCGGGAGAAATAAAAAGTATCAAATCTCAACTTGCTAAGGGAGTGAGAGAAGGAATAGATCTGGAGCTAAGCCCGACAGGAAGAGTTCTACGCTTGTTCTTCCAGATGAGACAAATAGGCTCAAGGAGAAACAACCTCAGGTTAGTGTAGAGAGGTGTTGCGAGTTCCAAAGAAGAGACAAAGAAAGAAGACCTCTTCCATGAAGACTATGTTTGACCTCTCTAGGGTTTATAACAAGGATTATGAAAAAGACTATCACTTAGATCTGCCAAGCTCCAGTACTGTGGTAGATCATTCTCTTGAAGTGGTGGTCAAAAGACAGCATCCTTCTGGAAACCCTTCAATGGCTGGCATGTAACTGGATGCTAAAGTAAGGATCTCTATGTTGCTCCTGAAATTTCATTTCATTTATTAGATTCATATCCATCCATGTCAAGGTTTCTTGGCAGGACTGTGACTATTTGAACTTTTCATATACCGTCAAACCGTACTCTGACATCGCAGTTAGCAATAACAATATATGCCTGAGACAAAAGAACAACATATAACAACCAGATATAAGAGCTGAACTGAACCAAAAGGAAGGGTATTGCATTAAACGGCAATATTATACCAAAGACATGAACATAGCAGAAAACCAAGGGGAAAATCAATGGGAACACTCCCAGCTGCTGGAGTGGAGGAGTAGCCTAATGGATGGAGCACTGACTTGGGAGCCACAAGATCAGGGTTCAATTCCCACTAGCACTCCTTGTGGCCTTGGGCAAATCACTTAACCCTCAGAAAAAAAAATCCAAGTTATCAATGTCCCTGTTTAATGTACATTACCAAGTTTAAGTTATAATGTAAACCACTTTGACTGAAATGATAAAGCAGTATAAAAAACCTGTTAAGTAAATAAATAAAAGATGCTGGAATACAATTCTTTTATAAGGTAGTTCTAGAAAAAAAACGTAGACCCATAAATTAACGAGCTAAGAGTCAGGAAAGGCTTTTCTCTCTTGTTCAATGTAATACCCGTGGCAATTAAATCAGTGGTTTCTGACAATAGGTGGCAAAGATCGGGAGGAATAAAAAGTATCAATTGTCAGCTTGCTGATGAAGTGAGAAGGAACAGATTTGGAGTTAGGCCTGACAGGAAGAAGAGTTATAAGCTTATTCTTCTAGATGAGGCACATAGGGGCTTGTTTACAAAGCCGCGGTAGCGGTTTGCGATCGTAATCGGAGCCGCGGCCCCATTGATTTCAATGGGGCCGCGGCTGCGATCGCGATCGCGAACCACTACCGCGGCTTTGTAAACAAGCCCCTTAGTCTCAAGAAGTAGAGAGGTGTTGCAAGTTCCAAAGAAGAGACAAAGAAAGAAAGGAGATCTCTTCCATGGAGACAGGTGTAGGTTGGTTTTAATCTATAAGGCACCTTTGACCAGGGAATCCATAATTGAGGCAGTGGTACTCTTGATATCAGAAGCAAGTTTTAGTCTTAAGAGATTTTAATATCTGGTTGAATGTGGTAAGATTTGAAGACGAAGAGAAATTTGGGTTTTTTATGGGGAATTCAGCTTTTCCCAAGTGGTGCAGATTCCAACACATAGAGTAGAGTAGGCAAAGACTTGTTTACACGCAGAGTTAGAAATCGAGATGCAGTTGTTTCTTCCCCTTTGGTAAGCAAAATTTCCTCTTTCTGCTGAGGATGTTGGTGTGCTCTCTTGCTCCAAACAGTATCTTCTTAGAACAGTAGATTAACCCTCAGCATAAGGGAGTGGGATGGTTTCATACAGTTCTGTTACTTCTGAATCATGAAGGGCGCCCACTGAAATGTAAATGGCTGAGTTGTCGGCTAAGTGCAAAGCCCAGGCTAGATTGTATCAGGATGCTATAAACGAGACAAAGATGAACAGGATTGTGAAATACTTATCTAGTCTGGAGACACAGATGATGTTTTGATTAGTAAGGGGTTTACAGGGCCGCATATTGGAGTTTTATTTATTTTATTTATTTATTTATTTACATTTCTTATATACCACACTATTTGACATCAGTGCGGTTTACATCGAACAAAAATTCAGCACCATAAGCAAGCGTCTGAGTTACAATAAACAGGGGCATAAAACTTGGATAACAGGGTAAAATCAGTAACTGGGGTCATAAAACCTGGATAGCAATGTGATTAAGAATAACGGAATATAACAGTGAACTATTAACATCTTAAATGATAGCGCAGATGAGATTTAAGACAGGCCCATAGAACCTTATACCAAAGGTCTGTGGAACCTTTCTATGTGGGGAATTCTGGTTCAATAGGTGAATCGGTGTGTCCATGATTCACAGAGAGGGGGCGTGCCTCTGCACTCACTGAGAAGTATTTAAGGAATAAGTAGTGTTTGAGGGCTTTTCTAAATTGCAGTAGGCTGTTGATTGCTCTAATATCTGGCGGTAGTGCATTCCAGAGTTTAGGGGCACGAAGGCTGAAAGCCCGGTTTGCTGTTGCTGAGGTGCTTCTAGTAAGTTCGCGGGGAACCATTAGCGAATTTACTGCAATTGATCTCCTTGATCTATTCGGGGCTATGGGTTTGATGAGTTCGGTTAATGATGTGGGGGAGAGACTATTTACTGCTTTGAATGTAAGTAGTAATGTTTTGAATATGATCCTGGCATGTACAGGAAGCCAGTGTAACTGCATTAGCAGGGGTGACACATGCTCACATCTAGATGCCCCATAGAGAACCCTCGCAGCGCTATTCATTGCGAGCTGTAGGGGGCTCAGGGTGGATTGAGGGAGGCCTAGCAAAATGACATTAGCATAGTCAAAGTGAGGCATGATCAGAGCCTGGTAGATGGTGCGAAAATCCTCAGGTTCAAGCAGGGGGCGAAGATGTCTTAGTGACCGGATTTTGTAGTATATGATTCTTACAGTATTGGCTATATGTGCTTTCATGTCAAGGTTCTGGTCGAGTGTAACGCCCAGATATCTTATGTTGGGTTTTGATTGTAGCTCAGCATCCTTCACCTTCAGGAACTGTGGGGGGCTGAAGCTCGGGTTCTTTGACATGAAGAGCACCTCTGTCTTCTTATGTTGAATCCTTAGGTTTTGTGACAAGAGCCATTGCGATATGGCATCAAAGCAGTTACTTAGTGGGGATAGGTCCAATTTGTCTATGTTGAAAGGCATATAAAGCAGGACATCGTCCGCATATATCATGCAACTCACATTGAAGGACCTGATGATCTTGCAAATAGGTTGCATATAAATATTGAACAGTAAAGCAGAAAGGGAGGAACCTTGCGGGACTCCCTGTCCTTGGTGAAATGGATCAGACATCATTCCACCAGACCGAACGTGTTGCCATCTTTCAGATAAGTACGATCTACACCATTCAAGGGCAGTTCCGCCAACTCCTTTCTCTTTTAGCCGTATTAGAAGGAGGTCATGGCTCACCGAGTCAAAGGCTGCGGCTATGTCCAGGAACACAAGTGCGAATCCCTGTCGGACGTTGTTGATACCGGAAATTATGTTGTTGAGGAGAGATGTAAGGAGCGTTTCTACTCCGTGTGACTCTCTGAAGCCATGTTGGCAAGGGTCCAGAGGAGCCGTGGTATCAATATGGTCTTGCAATTGGCATTGGACCTCCTTTTCTATTAATTTCGCGAGAAAAGGAATACTAGAAATGGGTCTGTAGGATTCTGCCTTTTGAGGATCTAACTTACAGTTTTTTAACAGTGGTCTGATGGACGTTTGTTTGAGGACAGAGGGGAACGTACCAGACTTGAAGGACAGGTTTATTATTTTAGTTATTGTTGGGCTGAATTCGCAACGAAGTTCCTTTATCCAAAAAGCTGGACAGGGGTCCGTATGAGCAGTGGTGGAATTGAGAGACATGATCAGATCTTCAATTCGTTTCTTATCCGGCGTAGTGAAAGTGCTTAGAGCTGATGGACAGTCTTGGATGGTGGGGGTAAATTCTGAAGGAGGTTTATTTGTTTGAGTAAGCTTGGATTGTAGGTAGACCGCAAAATCTTGGGGATGGATCTCACATTGCTTTTCAGGGGTTGGTTCCTTTGATAGAGTCTTGACTAGGTTAAACAAATCGTGGGGCTTATTTAAGGCCCGCTTCAGGGTGTCCGTGTGGTACTGCTTCATTTTATCAGAGATGGCCTTGCGGTGGATGGTTAGCTGATTGAGGTAGGCTACCCTGTCTACGGAGGAGCGTGACCGACTCCATAGGCACTTTCATTGAGAAATGTGTAAAAAGAGAGGTAAATTCCAATTGAATCATGTCAATTTTGACATAATGCACTTTAAGCTGTTCTAGGGTGCCTCATCTACTTGCACCAGCCCTGGTTGCATTACATTTTTGTCTCATAATCTGTCTGGAGGATGGCTCTAAAACACCTGAAGATTGCCAACACAATGGCAAGAGCCTGTAGAGCCCAAAATCACACAAAGAGGATGAGCACAGCACCTACATCAGTTGCAAGATCCTAAAACATCCTAAGAGATCAGCACAGCAGCAAAACAGGCTGGAAGGCCCTAACATAGACAGGCTGCAAGGCCCTAAAACACCCAAGAAGCACTCTACCTAGACAGGCTGCAAGGCCCTAAAACACCCAAGAAGCACTCCACCTAGACAGGCTGCAAGGTCCTAAAACAGCCACAGGAACAATAAAGCATCTACATTGTCTGCAAGGCCCTAAAACATCTAAAGAGGACCAGCACAGCAGCAAGGCAGGCTAGGAGAGCCCAGACAATAGGAGTGGAGTGAAGCCTGTAATTTAGAGTCTTGCCACTGTGGGCTTTTATCCTTTGATAAAGGTTCTCCTGGGCTGGGGAAGACCTGATGGACTGCTTGGAATGAGATCCTGAAATGACTTAACTAAAGACCAGAGGATGGGCATATGATGAAGAAGGCCCCAAAAGCAGTAGCAGTGAGTGGAAGAAGCAACAGTAACAGCCCAGGACACTCTTTCCTCCAAAAGGAGGTTTTTCTCGAGAAACATTAGCTTTTCCCACCAACTTGAGTGCTAGCTGTGAACGATGGGGAACCACAATATCCCATGCCATGGAGAATATACGTTTACTGGGCACACTGGTTGGAGGGCAGGAACAGGAAATGCTAGACATCTTTGGGCAAGTCTAGCCAGACTACCGACTTGTGTGCCCATTATGCCAAGAGATCTGTGGCCATATTTGTAAATATGTTAAAAAGTAGCAGGCTCAGCACAGATCCTCGAGATACTCTGCTGTTTACCTTTCTCCATTAAGAAAATTCAACATTTAGTCCTAATCTTGGTTTTCTATCTTTTAATCAGTTCCCAGTCCATAGGAGGCAGTGTCTTGAGTAGAATCTTACTGGTGTGTGGGATTAGAGCAATTGTGCAATAATTTCCAGTCAGTCACATCACCTTTCTTCAATATTGGTATGAACACGGATCTTTTCCAGTTAGTTGGCCATGATGTTGTCTTCCAAATTTCCTGGCAGAGTCTTGTAAGTATGGTAACAGCTGCATCAGATTGCAGTAATACTTCAGTGGGAATGCCATCAATGCCCGGTGCTTTGTTGATGAGGTTTTCAATACAGCTTTGACGTCTTCTTTCATCACCAATGGTTTCTACTCATAAGGTGAGGAGATGGACAAAAGGCAGAATACCAAAATCTCCAAGATTATACTGAGAGGGCCTATGAAACCTTTGACACGAATCTCTAAAAAGTGCTGAAGGAATGACCTGTAGAAACAGTTATATTCCTTGCTTGCTGATGGCTTCAAATAAAGATAGGCACGTAAGCACAGGGACGGCTCTATTATGAGGCCATCTGAGGCGATCGCCTCAGGTGGCACTCAGATGGGGGCTGCACACGGATGCCAGTGGTACTCCAGCTCTGTTTTAATTTTAGATTTTGCTGCTGCTCTGGCCTGCCTCTGCCTTCCTGCAGGAACCCTGCAAGCGATCAGCCTGATTCGCCTGGTGGCAGCACTCCAGCTCTGGCAGACGAATCGGCATGACCATGATGTTCCTGCAAGCGATCAAGCTGATTCATCTGGTGGCAGCACTCCAGCTGTTTTCATTTTCGATTTTGCTGCCTCTGGCCTGCCTCTACCTTCCCTCCACTTTTTTTTTCTTGCTGCAAGCATTCTTGAGAAAAAAAAGTGGCAGGAAAGCAGAGACAGGCCAGAGGCGGCAAAATCTAAAATGAAAACAGCCAGAGTGCTGCCGCTGGATGATCAGCTAGATCGCTTGCAGGAACATCCTGGCGGCAGCGCAGGAAGAGAGGTGCAGCTGGAGGGAGGGGGGATGAACTGTGCTATGAAGTTCCTTTTGTTTAGAAGTGTAGTATGACTTTATGGAAGAAATTTTGAAAATAATACTGAACTATTGAAAGGAAGATTGAAGGTATATTTTATTGCTAATTAAAGTAAAGTGGACTTCCGCTAAACTGACTGAAGCTGGGCTAGTTGTCTATTTGAATATCCGACAAAAAATAATTTTTTTCTCTCTCCGTGATTTTTGATTTGACTTTGGGTGAAGTGTGACATTGCCTGAACCTTTACCTTAAAGATCGCTGAGTCTTACAGAACTGGCTCGTTGCATTTTGCATCCGCCACTTTATATCTCATGTCATAGCTGTGTTCAGTCTTCTTTTGACTTGTACACTTTAGTGTATTTGCAGTGGTAAATTGAGCTTTTCAAGTCCATGTGCACAACTAACGAAACCTATTCAACTATCTCACAAATGCTACTTTCCGAGATAATTAGATGCTGCATCTCATAAATCTAAAAAAAAACACATGTAACCTTTATGTGATATTGTGGAACTCTTCAGTGTTTTTTGTTCAGTGTGATGTGCAAAGCAGATTTGGAAGATCTTCCCTTGAATGCAGTTACTGTATGGCTAGAAAAAGATTTAAAAAATCCCTTCTTTTGGATGTTGGCATATAATACTTATTTCAAGAGCACCATTTTTCTTCTCAATCTGTTCTTGTGTCCTCAATGGATTATCTTGAGTAGGCTGGTGAGGAAAGAGCAGACCTAAAGAACCAGTTGAAATCATGCACTATGTGTCACTGAAGTACTAGAACACAGATCACATATGCAAAGCTTTCAAAGTGAAAATAGATATATCAGCAGAGAGAGAGTGAACTGTCCAGCAGTGCCAGCCCAATGGTATCTGACACCCTAGGTGAACCTTCAGCTGTGTGCCCTCTCCTGGGGGCAGCTAAAGGCCCTGTGACACCTCCCCAATGCAGCTCTAAGTCCTACCTTCCCCCAAAGTGTCCAGCATCTCTCCCTCCCTACTCCCCCTTCGTTTCCCTATCTGGTCCCCTTTCCAGGTACCCCCTTTTCTCTACCCATCTCCCTTTCAGATACCCAGAATCTCTTTTTCCCTACAACCCCCCCCCCTCCTTTCAGGTATCCAGCATCTCCATTTCCTTTCAAAAATCGGGCCCTTGGTTCTTAAGCCAGTGCCCTAACTGTTACGCTATTCCTCCACTCCTATTAGTTCACAATATGCCTGGTATAGGAGAATGTTTGTTAGTGAGATGGCCAGAATCAGATTTTTTTTTTTAAATTAGATACTGAGTTTTGTGGGTGGATGTCCTAGTTCTCTGTACCTATTGTTGAGGGGGGGCGTTCTGTAAATGCAAAATATATGTTCAAAAAGAAAAAGCAGCAACCATAACACAGTTAATAACAACAAAATAAAAATGACTTATAATTTGGTGTTGTAAACTGTGCAGTGGTTCTCGTTCTTTCTTTCAGTTCCGTGGTGTGTGAACATCTTTTTATTTCCTCCACATTATCTAATTAACTTTTTGATTTGGTTCAGTCCCTTACTGCAGTTTTGAGAAAGCCCTCCTCCCCCAGCTCAGGGGGGGGCACCATCTAATCCCTCGCCTCAGGCAGCAGATTGCCTTGAGCCGCCCCTGTATAAGCATAAAATTGATGTTGGGAGAATCATTGTAGGACATTGCTGGCTTAGCATATCTTTTTGGGACTTTCCAATGTAAGCAAGAAATTTGAATATTGTGAAGCAATTGTATATGTTACAGTCAGTCATTGTTAAGGTAACCTATCTATGCAAAATAATCAATGCTTTCGGGGAAAAGATTTTGACAGCTATGCAACTTTATGACAGATGTAAGCAAATTATGGTTTCTGGATGTAAGCGAAAAGTTGACTCTATGAAAAGAACCTGATGACATTTTGTAATTGTTATTTTCTCAAACTGCATAATAAAAGGAAAGCTTAGGCTGAAAGACCGCAAACCAACCAGGGAGAAGCTACGCAAGTCTGTGGCCTCCGCTGGGTGCTTCCTCTAAAGCTGTTCTTCCTTTTTCACACTGTCCAGAGGACAGTGGAACTGACACCTCTATTATCAATGCTGTTCTGTTTTTTTATCTCCTTTACCACTATGTTGGGTTTCCTCCTATCCAGTTTCTTATCTGGTGGAATGGGAATGTCCCAGGTAATCATAACCTTTTCATTCTCTGTAATTCTCTTAGGGTCATAACCCCAGTGCTTTTCAGGCACAGTGATGTTGTAGTGTTTACAGAGTTTCCAATGGATGAGGCATGCTACTTTGTTGTGCCTTTCTGTATAAAACTTTCTGCCATCAGAACTTCACAGCCAGTTATAAGATGAGTCACTGTTTCCAGCTCTTTCTTACAGAATTGACATATGTCTGTTTGCCAGTTTTCTCAATGCTTGCTATAAACCATCTTGTCTGTAAGTTTGCGGCCCTGGGCTGTAACTATCAATCTCTCATCCTTTGGTTTCAGTTCACCTCTCTTTAACTATTCATGTATCTATTCTTGATCAACAAAGGGTTCCTAGAGTAACATTCTGTATTTCCCCTTATATTTGTGCATTTGCCACTTGTTTTTCCTCATTTGCTGATCTAATTCTTTGAAGAGTTTTTTTCTCTTGTTTTGGAAATTCTGTTACTTCCTCCACTGTGTATGCTTGTGGATTCTCACTAATTCCTTCTAGTCATCAGAACGTTTGTCCAAGTTTGATGATGGAGACAGACTCTGGACGTTTATTTTCATATTTCATAACTTTTTGCGTATTTGGATCCAATGATGCTGTTAGGTAGGCAGATGTATGGGATAATTTATCCAAATGGGTTCATTTTGCACATACCATGACAGTCGTGAGCTTCACTTCTAAGCCAGGGTATGTGGAGTATGATCTCAGTCTCTCAAATTTCCTGCTAATGCTTGGTGTAATACTTGCATCATGTCAAAGAGAGCCTCCTGCTGGAGTTCATAAGATGTAACTTGTATGGGGAGTTTGTCAAGATGTGCTTGGAAGTTCTTCTTTATCAAGCCTGTGGCTCCCAGTATGATAGGAAATATTTCTGTATCTTTCTGCCACATTTTCTTGGTCTCTGACTGCATTTCTTGATACCTCAGGATTTCTGCCTCTCCATGCGATTCACAGAATAATCACTTGCAACCGACACCTCTATTATTTTGTGCTGCGCTTTCTGCCGTCTGCCTGCCTGTCATTGCTCCATGCCCTCTGGCAGAATTCTCTTTTCTTTTGTTTTCATTGCTTAGGTTCTATTTTTAGCAAAATTACTGCAGCACCAACTACTAACCAATCCTTTCTCTCTGAAAGTTAGAGACAAAATGGTTCTTTCTGCCTGATTTTGCCTCTCTCTTTACAGCCCAGCTGTGACATCATTACCCGTGGGATTAGAAGAAGTCATGCAAGGATAGACTGTTGTGAAAGACTTTCTGACATTACCATTTTGGATTTAACTCACACATTTCCAGGAGTAGCTCAAGGCAAGTTACATTTAGATATAATACGTTTTTCACTACTCCCGGAGGCAGAGGCTGCCCAAGGGGGGGTGCGGGGCCATGTGCGGAGACTCATTGCAGGGCCTCATTTGCATAAGAGGCATCATTTGCATAAATATTTGCATAATGTTAAAGTGCGCTAACTTTTAGAAAACATGCCTCTTAACGAGTTTCTGGATAAAGAAAGACTACCAGATTTCCACATTACTATACTGCAGTGCCAACTGCCAGGCACATTAGGAAGTACTATAAACACTGCCCATTTAGAACCCATAGCAAACCCGCTGTATCATAACAGCACTACCAGGACTCACAAAGCATCAAATCCTACCTATCAAAAAGGCAACACTGCAAATATTAAACCAATACATCTCAGAGAATACCAATACATCTCCTATTGGGGAAAGAGAATAAGTGGCACTGTCAAACAGAAACTACATAAACAGAATACCTCAGCTCAGTTACACATGCAGAACATAAACCAATACCAAACAAAGCACAAGGGATCACAATTTAGAAATATGAAGACAATAATTACATTGGTGACCCCAAAAGCCAAACTTGGAATGTACAACACCACTGGAGAAATAAAAGTATAAATTAATTTCCTCTTGTACTAAACAAAATGCAAAGATGTTAATAATGCATATTTCCCAGAGCTGACATATTCCAGTTAATAAATTCAAAATAAAAAAGTATTTTTCTACCTTTTGTTGTTTGGGCATTTTATTTTTCAGTTGCAATTGTTCCAGTCAGTCACTTTCTTCTGGTTTCTTCATGTCTTCAGCTAACTCTCCATTGTCTGCTGTCCATTTGTCCTTTCTTCTCTCATAGTTTTTTTCCATTCTCTCTCTACATCTGCTTTAACATACTGATCTCCCATTTTTGCTCTTTCCTCCATTTCTTTCTTTATTTCTTTTTCATCCACTCAAATTTCACACTTCCATCCTCAATCCCAACTTACTCTCCCAATACCCAGCCAATCATAGATTTTTCTTCCCTCCCACACAAAATATCTTTTCCCCTCTCCATCTTCACTCCCCCAGCCCCATCCCCTTCTAGTCCTCCCCCAACATCAGCTCCCTTCTAGTTCCAGCCCCACCCAGCATCCGCTCCCTTCTAGTCCCATTCTCCCATCTCCCCATCAGCCCATTTCCAATCCTATCCCTGTCCTCCATTAGTCCATTACCAATCCAAGCTCCCCCACCAGCCCATTTCCATTCCTAGCCTCCCACCAGCCATTTCCAGTCCTATCCTAGCCCCCACCTCACCCCGAAGAGCCCCACACCTGTCTGAGTGGCTTAAAAAGGGAGCTGAGGACACCAGAGACCACAGCTCGCCTCTGCACAGCACTGGTGTGAAGAGTAGCATGCTGCTTCACTCACGCTGTGTTCACGTGAAGTCCGCTGAGTGCTGGGAAAGGTTAAAGGTCATTTCCTGTTTCCCAGCACTCCGCGGGCATCATGTGAACACAGCGCAAGTGAAGGGGCATGATGCTCTTCACTCCAGCACTCTGCAGAGGCAAGCCTGGGTCTCTGGTATCCCCGGCTCCCTCTGAAGCCGGCCCTGCAAACACTGCAGAATGAAGTTCATGCGGGGCCCTGTGCGAACAGCATTCTCGCTCAAGGGATGGGACGGCCCTGCCCAGAGGGCTCACAATCTAAGCTTTGTACCTGAGTTAATAATGTCCTTATATTTGATTAATTGTATACTTGCTTTTGCTGTATATGATGTTTTAACATGTATATATTTAGTTACCCGCCTCGGCGATTGAGCAGGATATAGTGGCTTGCCCAAAATCACAAGCAGTAGCAATGGTATTTTAACCCTGGTTCTCAGACCACTGCTTGAACAAATTAGGAAACTGCACTCCATGATTAGCTGAAGTAGCTCATACTTCTGGCTTGTCCCCCGCCCTATTCTCTACTTTCTATCATTTATTATTTATTTATTTATTACAGTTGCTTATATACCGCACTATTCGGTATCAGCGCAGTTTACAGTATAACAAAAACAACCCAAACACAAACTGTTTGGTTTTACATAGAACAGGAATACCAACTTGGATAACAGGGATTGAACTATATACATGAGGGATAAATTCGATAACAGGGTTGGACTATTCAATAACAGGGTTTGACTATATACATGAAAATTAGTTGCGATGAGTTATATGCAACACAAAGCTTATTTTAAGACGGAATGTGTCTGATCTGCAGGTAGGAGGCTGGGACTGTAATAAGACTAAGCATGGGTGTTTTTAGGTGGGGTTATTTAGATTCCATTGCTGTCTGGGTAGAATTGGCGGAAGAGGTGAAACTTGATTGCCTTCCTGAATTTAGTTAGGTCTGCAACAGCTCGAATATCAGGTGGTAATGCATTCCAGCATTTGGGGACGTAAAGACTGAAGGCCCTGTTTGCTGTTGTACAATTGCATTTAGTCAAAATCTTCGGTGTTATTAGCAGATTTAGAGCTGTTGATCTCCTGGATCTGTTGGGTGGCACGGCTTGGATAAGCTCAGTAAGTGCAGTAGAGGAGATGTGCTTGATGGCCTTAAAAGAAAGAAGTAAAGTTTTGAAGATGATTCTTCCGTGTATTGGTAGCCAATGAAGCTGTTTTAGAATAGGGGTCACATGGTCACTTCTGGATGCTCCATGGAGGATTCTTGCTGCAGCATGGCTCTAGTGTGTCTGACAGTGCACGCACATGTGCCCATGGTGAAAACAAATGCAAAGCTGTGGCCCTGCAGGTTTGATTAGTTTGTGGCAGAAGTGGAACTAACCAATTTTGGCACTTTTTGCTGATTTTACAATTTATACAAAAACTAACGCACATCCCTAATAAATCCTGACATGCCTGATAATATACAGAAGTCTTTATAGCATTCAAGACTTACTACTTCACCCCGATCCACTCCACTAGATCAACAAGTTGAAAAGTGTACACTTGCAGTATGAAACAATGGTGTATTACCACCCCTCCCAGAATCAGGCAGATAGGGGGTGCATGTATGTGTGCCGTGCGGCTTGTCAGGGTGTGTGTGTGTGTGTGTGTGTGTGTGTGTCATGCAGAAGCTACAAACATGTGTGTGTGTGTATCATGGGGTGTCATGAGTGGTATGTGCATTTGTGTATGCATCATGGAGGTGTCAGAGGGGTGTATGCATGTGTGTGTTTGTCATGGGGAGTGTTGCAGGGCGCATGCATGCATGTGTGTGTATGTCATGAGGAGTGTTGAAGGGTGCATGCATGCATGGGTGTGTTTGTCATGGGGAGTGTTGAAGGGTGCATGTATGCATGTGTGTGTTTGTCATGGGAAGTTTTGAAGGGTGCATGTATGCATGTGTGTGTATGTCATGGGGAGTGTTGAAGGATGCATGGGTGTGTATGTTATGGGGAGTGTTGAAGGGTGCATGTATGCATGTGTGTGTTTGTCATGGGGAGTGTTGAAGCGTACATGTATGCATGTGTGTAATTGTCATGGGGTGGCAGAGGAGTGTATATGTGTGTCTGTGTCATGGGGAGTGTTGAAGGGTACATGTATGCATGGGTGTATATGTCATGGAGAGAGTGAAGAGTGCATGTATGCATGGGTGTGTATGTTATGGGGAGTGTTGGGTGCATGTATGCATGTGTGTGTTTGTCATGGGGAGTTTTGAAGGGTGCATGTATGCATGTGTGTGTGTTTGTCATGGGGAGTTTTGAAGGGTGCATGTATGCATGTGTGTTTGTCATGGGGAGTTTTGAAGGGTGTATGTATGCATGTGTGTATGTCATGGGGAGTGTTGAAGGGTGCATGCATGCATGTGTGTGTATGTTATGGGGAATGTTGAAGGGTGCATGTATGCATGTGGGTGTATGTCATAGGGAGTGTTGAAGGTTGCATGTATGCATGGGTGTGTTTGTCATGGGGAGTGTTGAAGGGTGCATGTATGCATGTGGGTGTATGTCATAGGGAGTGTTGAAGGATGCATGTATGCATGTGTGTTTATCTCATGGGGAGTGTTGAAGGGTGCATGTATACATGGGTGTGTATGGCATAGGGAGTGTTGAAGGGTGCATGTATTCATGTGTGTGTATGTCATAGGGAGTGTTGGGGGTGTATGTATGCATGTGTGTGTGTGTCATGGGGAGTGTTGAAGGGTGCATGAATGCATGGGTGTGTATGTTATGGGGAGTGTTGAAGGGTGCATGTATGTATGTGTGTGTATGTTATGGGGGGCATTGAAGGGTGCATGTATGCATGTGTGTGTATGTTATGGGGAGTGTTAAAGGGTGCATGTATGCATGGGTGTGTATGTTACAGGGTGTGTTGAAGGGTGCATGTATGCATGGGTGTATATTTCATAGGGAGTGTTGAAGGGTGCATGTATGCATGTATGTGTATGTCATGGGGAGTGTTCAAGGGTGCATGCATGTGTGTGTGTGTCATGGGGAGTGTTGAAGAGTGCATGTATGCATGTGGGTGTATGTCATAGGGAGTGTTGAAGGATGCATGAATGCATGTGTGTTTATCTCATGGGGAGTGTTGAAGGGTGCATGTATGCATGTGTGTGTATGTCATAGGGAGTGTTGGGGGTGTATGTATGCATGTGTGTGTGTGTCATGGGGAGTGTTGAAGGGTGCATGAATGCATGGGTGTGTATGTTATGGGGAGTGTTGAAGGGTGCATGTATGTATGTGTGTGTATGTTATGGGGGCATTGAAGGGTGCATGTATGCATGTGTGTGTATGTTATGGGGAGTGTTAAAGGGTGCATGTATGCATGGGTGTGTATGTTATGGGGTGTGTTGAAGGGTGCATGTATGCATGGGTGTATATTTCATAGGGAGTGTTGAAGGGTGCATGTATGCATGTATGTGTATGTCATGGGGAGTGTTCAAGGGTGCATGCATGTGTGTGTGTGTCATGGGGAGTGTTGAAGAGTGCATGTATGCATGTGGGTGTATGTCATGGGGAGTGTTGAAGGCTGCATGAATGCATGTGTGTTGAAGGCTGCATGAATGCATGTGTGTGTTTGCCATGGGGGTGGCAGAGGAGTGTATATGTGCATCTGTCTCTTGGGGAGTGTTGAAGGGTGCATGTATGCATGGGTGTGTATGTTATGGGGAGTGTTGAAGGGTGCATGTATGCATGTGTGTGATTGCCATGGGGTGGCAGAGGAGTGTATATGTGTGTCTGTGTCATGGGGAGTGTTGAAGGGTGCATGTATGCATGTGTGTGTTTGTCATGGGAGTGGCAGAGGAGTGTATATGTGCATCTGTCTCATGGGGAGTGTTGAAGGGTGCATGTATGCATGGGTGTGTATTTCATGGGGAGTGTTGAAGGGTGCATGTATGCATGTGTGTGTTGTCACCTGGGAACCTCCCCAGTGCCTAGGGCAGGTAGGGTTGGTCTGCCTGGGTATTCTAACTTAGAAAGTATGGCAGATGATTTGTTCCTGCACTGCCTTATGGGAGTTGTAGTTCCTTTTTACTCTCCAAGAAAGAAGTACTTGTAGTCGAGTGGTTTCAGGCAAATGACAAGGATTTTATTTCCCCTTCCGGGTGGATTAAATGCATGTGAAAACTCAGGACAAAAATAGCCATATGCAACTGGCATAAAGAAAACATTTCAGGAACTTAGGACAAATAGCTTCTTTAGCTTCAAGCTTCAAAATGTGCAGTGCTCAATATAAACACAAAAGTAACAATCACTTCTTATACAAAAATAAACACTTTGCTTTTCTTCTGCTGCTTATACAGCCTTCTTAGTAGCCTGGTCAGCAAAGTGATTTAATGTGGTCAGCTAGTGATAACGTGCAGTCCATTTGATCATCTGTTACATCCTCAATAACAGGCTCTATCTGCATTTCTTCTGAATCACTACCAGCAGGGTGAGTTTGCATATGTGTGTTTGTCATGGGGGTGGCAGAGGAGTGTATATGTGTGTCTGTCTTATGGGGAGTGTTGAAGGGTGCATGTATGCATGTGTGTGTATGTCATGGGGAGTGTTGAAGGGTGCATGTATGCATGTGTGTGTATGTCATGGGGAGTGTTGAAGGGTGCATTATGCATTTGTGTGTATGTTATGGGGAGTGTTGAAGGGTGCATGTATGCATGTGTGTGTATGTCATGGGGAGTGTTGAAGGGTGCATGTATGCATGTGTGTGTATGTCATGGGGAGTGTTGAAGGGTGCATTATGCATTTGTGTGTATGTTATGGGGAGTGTTGAAGGTTGCATGTATGCATGGGTGTGTTTGTCATGGGGATGGCAGAGGAGTGTATATGTGTGTCTGTGTCATGGGGTAGTGTTGGCAGGTATGCGCATGTATGTGCAGGACCGTAACAAGCTAGAAATGCTCCTTGTGCGACTAAAAAATTTGGGGCCCCTCCTCTGCCCTAACCATGTAGAGTAGGTCATTATTTTTGAGTTTCCTGGAAGCCCAGAGATAATATCAGCGCCCTTTCTGTTCTTGTACCCTGTGCGACGGCACCGCTTGCACAGCCCTTGGTACGGCCCTATGTGTGTATGTGTGTGTCATGTAGGCTTCCCATTCCTACCCTTCAATTCCCAGCCTCCTGCACGTTTTCTCCTTCTCTTCACCCAGCAGTGCCCTCTCCCACTCTCCTCCCAACCAACTTTTCACTCTTTTCTTCCCCTGCCTTTCAAGTCTCAGTCCCTCCTCTAAACCCATGCTCTACCCTCTTGTCCCTCCCTCCTCTCTAGCTCCACCTATTCCCTTATGTTTTCCCTGCCTCCCTCCTTTATCCCACCTCTTCTCTCTATACTCCGCCCCCTTACCCAGCCCTTCTCAACTCTCAGCAGCCAGTCCGCAGCTGCATTCTTCACGCAAGCCCACTTGGCTCCTACTGCATGTGCAACCATAGCCCCGGTCTTCATGCCAGTGGGACCTGGGACCTCTTGCAGGTGTCTTTA
The DNA here is from genome assembly GCA_033557465.1 of Ichthyophis bannanicus. NCBI lineage: Eukaryota > Metazoa > Chordata > Amphibia > Gymnophiona > Ichthyophiidae > Ichthyophis > Ichthyophis bannanicus. The sequence continues at coordinate 949,428,414 of CM066035.1, read as the reverse complement.
GCCACAGCTCTGCTCTTCATGCCAGTGGGACCTGGGACCTCCTGCTGGTTTCTTTAGCTACAGCCCTGGTCTTCATGCTAGTGGGACCTGGAACCTCCAGCCCCGGTCTTCATGCCAGTGGGACCTGGGACCTCCTGTAGGTGTCTTTAGCCACAGCCCCGGTCTTCATGCCAGTGGGACCTGGGACCTCCTTCTGGTGTCTTTAGCCGCAGCCCCAATCTTAATGCCAGTGGGACCTTGGACCTCCTGCTGCATCTGCAACCACAGCCCCAGTCTTCATGCCAGTGGGACCTGGGACCTCCAGCCCTGGTATTCATGCCAGTGGGACCTGGGACCTCCTGCTGGTGTCTTTAGCCACAGCCCTGGTCTTCATGCCAGTGGGACCTGGGACCTCCTGCTGGTGTCTTTAGCCACAGCCCCGGTCTTCATGCCAGTGAGACCTGGGACCTCCAGCCCCGGTCTTCATGCCAGTGGGACCTGGGACTTCCTGCTGCATCTGCAACCACAGTCCCAGCCTTCATGCCAGTAGGACCTGGGACCTCCTGCAGGTGTCTTTAACCGCAGCCCCGGTCTTCATGCCAGTGGGACCTGGGACCTCCTTCTGGTGTCTTTAGCCGCAGCCCCAGTCTTAATGCCAGTGGGACCTGGGACCTCCTGCTATCTGAAACCACAGCACTGGCCTTCATGCCAGTAGGACCTGGGACCTCCTGCAGGTGTCTTTAGCCACAGCTCTGCTCTTTATGCCAGTGGGACCTGGGACCTCCTGCAGGTCTCTTTAGCCACAGCCCCGGTCTTCATGCCAGTGGGACCTGGGACCTCCTGCTGGTGTCTTTAGCCGCAGCCCCGGTCTTCATGCCAGTGGGACCTGGGACCTCCTGCAAGTGTCTTTAGCCGCAGCTCTGCTCTTCATGCCAGCGGGACGCAGGGCCTCCAATTATGCATTTTACAGGACTATTGTGTGAGGGGTGGTGGTTCCATGATAATGATTGTTGAGTTGAATTATCGTATATTGGGGAGGGGAGGGGGGGTCATAAAACTGAAGGTTTACTTAGGGTGCCCAATACCCCTTCACCAGCCCTAACAAGTGTTTCCAGGCAGTCGCAAAATTCAAAACAAAACAATGAATCAGCCTCTGTGAAGCGCGGCTGGTAAGAGGGTCATTTAAATAAGGTTTCCAAGGTTGAAGTCCTGTTTGGCTTGTATACTGCACTTTGCAGACCTTTGGGTTCTTATTCTTAAGTACTTTTTTAATGTTTCTAAATTGTACTTTTGTGTTGAAAGGGTTTGCTGTGCAGTTTAATGAAACAAGTTCCTGCTTTATTGCACTGTGAATATTTTAGACAGCAAAATATGAAAAACGAACCAGGGTGTGAAGACCTTTGCAAGACACTGTACTTGCATCTTAAAGGTCCCATAAGCAGAGGATGTCAATACTTTTACAGCTGTGCTTTTTAAAAGCCTCTAAATCGCCTCTTCTCACAAAATTGGAAAGGGTAGGTTTATTTTCACCGTTCTCTAGAAATAAGTGGCGCTCACGCCTGCAAAATCATTCACATCCTAGAACCAGCTTTACTCCTATACAATGTGCTACCCATCCAAAACTACACACTATTCCTGTGCTAAGGCACAACAAGCATAAGGGGACCTGAAACCATTTTATTGTAACCGTTGTTCCATCTCTTCATAAGCACGGCATTCCGTGGATTCAGCACATTCTTGTAAGAGCACACAAGTACAGTCACCGAGTGCATTTTCAGTACGGTTCCTCATTACCCCAGCCAGAACCCAGTAGCTGGAGGGACTCAGGGCTACAAGAGCTGGGAAAACACACAAAATGATGTATATTAAGATGCACTGCTCGAGAGGATGGCCCCTTGAAAAGCAACTATTTAAAATTAAAATCAGAAAAATTCACGTCATATATTATTTCTATAGCAATGATGACATCCAGTGGCAAGTAAGTTTATTAACTCAGGTCCTCTGCAAAATGATTTTCATTGTAAGTATAGAGAAAAATGAAGTTTCTGCAAAAATTTGAAAAACGTTAGTCCAGGACTTACAGCTAAAATTACCACCACCTTCATGTGGATACCAATGTGCTAACAAAGGGTACAGTATGGTACACGACCCCTTCCTCACCATTCGCCTTTTCTATCCCCTCCCTCTATGGGTTGCTCTTATCTACAGACACCCTGACAAGCTCATTCTTCCTTCCTCACAGATCTTTGACTCTTGGTTCTCCTTATTCTTGAATTGTTCATCCCCTTCCATTGTTCTTGGTGATTTCCGTTTTCACATTGATAACCCCTCTGACCCTGTGCATCTAAACTCCTTTCCCATACAACCCCCAGCTTTGCTCCTCCGCCCCCACTCATCAGTTTGGTCACTGCCTTGACCTTGTTTTTTACTCTAATTGTTTACCCTCTAATTTCCTCACCTCAATTCTTCCACTATCTGATCACCACCTCTTGAGCTTTTCTCTTCGTCACTCCCCACCGCATTCTCGCCCTATCTCCTCCTTTCTTTTCAGGAATCTTTATGCTATTGATCCATTGTCTCTATCAACTACTCTCTGCTCTCTTCTTTCTTTAAGTCTGTCGATGAGGCTATAATCTCCTATAATACCGCTCTCTCCTCAGCTCACCTCAGCCCTGGCTGTCTCTTACTACCCGCTACCTGCGCCCCTGTGCCCATTCTGCAATAGCACACCCTGTGAGGCGCACATCACCTCAGCCCTGGCTGTCTCTTACTACCCGCTACCCGCGCCCCTGTGCCCATTCTGCAATAGCACGCCCTGTGAGGCGTACGTCACCTCAGCCCTGGCTGTCTCTTACTACCCGCTACCAACGCCCCTGTGCCCATTCTGCAATAGCACGCCCTGTGAGGCATCATTCACCTCAGCCCTGGCTGTCTCTTACTACCCGCTACCTGCGCCCCTGTGCCCATTCTGCAATAGCACGTCCGGTGAGGCAACATTCACCTCAGCCCTGGCTGTCTCTTACTACCCGCTACCCGCGCCCCTGTGCCCATTCTGCAATAGCACGCCCTGTGAGGCGTACGTCACCTCAGCCCTGGCTGTCTCTTACTACCCGCTACCCGCGCCCCTGTGCCCATTCTGCAATAGCACACCCTGTGAGGCGTACATCACCTCAGCCCTGGCTGTCCCTTACTACCCACTACCTGTGCCCATTCTGCAATAGCACAACCTGTGAGGCGTACATCACCTCAGCCCTGGCTGTCTCTTTCTACCCACTACCTGCGCCCCTGTGCCCATTCTGCAATAGCACACCCTGTGAGGCATCATTCACCTCAGCCCTGACTGTCTCTTACTACCCACTACCTGTGCCCATTCTGCAATAGCATGCCCTGTGAGGCGTACGTCACCTCAGCCCTGGCTGTCTCTTTCTACCCGCTACCTGCGCCCCTGTGCCCATTCTGCAATAGCACACCCTGTGAGACATCATTCACCTCAGCCCTGGCTGTCTCTTACTACCCGCTACCTGCGCTCCTGTGCCCATTCTGCAATAGCACGCCCTGTGAGGCATCATTCACCTCAGCCCTGGCTGTCTCTTACTACCCGCTACCCGACCCCCTGTGCCCATTCTGCAATAGCACGCCCTGTGAGGCACCATTCACCTCAGCCCTGGCTGTCTCTTACTACCCGCTACCCATGCCCCTGTGCCCATTCTGCAATAGCACACCCTGTGAGGCGTACATCACCTCAGCCCTGGCTGTCTCTTACTACCCACTACCTGCACTCCTGTGCCCATTCTGCAATAGCACGCCCTCTGAGGCATCATTCACCTCAGCCCTGGCTGTCTCTTACTACCCGCTACCCGCGCCCCTGTGCCCATTCTGCAATACCACGCCCTGTGAGGCATCATTCACCTCAGCCCTGGCTGTCTCTTACTACCCACTACCCGCGCTCCTGTGCCCATTCTGCAATAGCACGCCCTGTGAGGCGTACGTCACCTCAACCCTGGCTGTCTCTTACTACCCGCTACCCGCGCCCCTGTGCCCATTCTGCAATAGCACGCCCTGTGAGGCGTACGTCACCTCAGCCCTGGCTGTCTCTTACTACCCGCTACCTGCGCCCCTGTGCCCATTCTGCAATAGCACGCCCTGTGAGGCATCATTCACCTCAGCCCTGGCTGTCTCTTACTACCCACTACCCGCGCTCCTGTGCCCATTCTGCAATAGCACACCCTGTGAGGCGTACGTCACCTCAGCCCTGGCTGTCTCTTACTATCCGCTACCCGCGCCCCTGTGCCCATTCTGCAATAGCACGCCCTGTGAGGCATCATTCACCTCAGCCCTGGCTGTCTCTTACTACCCGCTACCCGCGCACCTGTGCACATTCTGCAATAGCACGCCCTGTGAGGCATCATTTACCTCAGCCCTGGCTGTCTCTTACTACCCACTACCCGCGCTCCTGTACCCATTCTGCAATAGCACGCCCTGTGAGGCGTACATCACCTCAGCCCTGGCTGTCTCTTACTACCCGCTACCAACGCCCCTGTGCCCATTCTGCAATAGCACGCCCTGTGAGGCATCATTCACCTCAGCCCTGGCTGTCTCTTACTACCCGCTACCTGCGCCCCTGTGCCCATTCTGCAATAGCACGCCCTGTGAGGCATCATTCACCTCAGCCCTGGCTGTTTCTTACTACCCGCTACCCGCGCCCCTGTGCCCATTCTGCAAAAGCACGCCCTGTGAGGCGCACATCATGTCAGCCCTGGCTGTCTCTTACTACCCGCTACCCGCGCCCCTGTGCCCATTCTGCAATAGCACGCCCTGTGAGGCATCATTCACCACAGCCCTGGCTGTCTCTTACTACCCGCTACCCGCGCCCCTGTGCCCATTCTGCAATTGCACGTCCTGTGAGGCATACATCACCTCAGCCCTGGCTGTCTCTTACTACCCACTACCTGCACCCCGTGCCCATTCTGCAATAGCACGCCCTGTGAGGCATCATTCACCTCAGCCCTGGCTGTCTCTTACTACCCGCTACCTGCGCCCCTGTGCCCATTCTGCAATAGCACACCCTGTGAGGCGTACGTCACCTCAGCCCTGGCTGTCTCTTACTACCCGCTACCCGCGCCCCTGTGCCCATTCTGCAATAGCAGGTCCTGTGAGGCATCATTCACCTCAGCCCTGGCTGTCTCTTTCTACCCGCTACCTGCGCCCCTGTGCCCATTCTGCAATAGCACGTCCTGTGAGGCATCATTCACCTCAGCCCTGGCTGTCTCTTACTACCCACTACCCGCATCCCTGTACCCATTCTGCAATAGCACGCCCTATGAGGCGCACATCACCTCAGCCCTGGCTGTCTCTTACTACCCGCTACCCGTGCCCCTGTGCCAATTCTGCAATAGCAGACTCTGTGAGGCACACATCACCTCAGCCCTGGCTGTCTCTTACTACCTGCTACCCGCGCCCCTGTGCCCATTCTGAAATAGCACGCCCTGTGAGGCATCATTCACCTCAGCCCTGGATGTCTCTTACTACCCGCTACCCGCGCCCCTGTGCCCATTCTGCAATAGCACGCCCTGTGAGGCGTATGTCACCTCAGCCCTGGCTGTCTCTTACTACCCGCTACCTGCGCCCCTGTGCCCATTCTGCAATAGCACACCCTGTGAGGCACACATCACCTCAGCCCTGGCTGTCTCTTACTACCCGCTACCCACGCCCCTGTGCCCATTCTGCAATAGCACACCCTGTGAGGCACACATCACCTCAGCCCTGGCTGTCTCTTACTACCCGCTACCCGCACCCCTGTGCCCATTCTGCAATAGCACGCCCTGTGAGGCAACATTCACCTCAGCCCTGGCTGTCTCTTACTACCCACTACCCGCGCTCCTGTGCCCATTCTGCAATAGCACGCCCTGTGAGGCGTACGTCACCTCAGCCCTGGCTGTCTCTTACTACCCACTACCCACGCCCCTGTGCCCATTCTGCAATAGCACGCCCTGTGAGGCGCACATCACCTCAGCCCTGGCTGTCTCTTACTACCCGCTACCCGTGCCCCTGTGCCAATTCTGCAATAGCACACCCTGTGAGGCACACATCACCTCAGCCCTGGCTATCTCTTACTACCTGCTACCCGCGCCCCTGTGCCCATTCTGCAATAGCACGCCCTGTGAGGCATCATTCACCTCAGCCCTGGATGTCTCTTACTACCCGCTACCCGCGCCCCTGTGCCCATTCTGCAATAGTACGCCCTGTGAGGCGTATGTCACCTCAGCCCTGGCTGTCTCTTACTATCCGCTACCTGCGCCCCTGTGCCCATTCTGCAATAGCACACCCTGTGAGGCACACATCACCTCAGCCCTGGCTGTCTCTTACTACCCGCTACCCGCGCCCCTGTGCCCATTCTGCAATAGCACGCCCTGTGAGGCGTATGTCACCTCAGCCCTGGCTGTCTCTTACTACCCGCTACCCGCGCCCCTGTGCCCATTCTGCAATAGCACACCCTGTGAGGCACACATCACCTCAGCCCTGGCTGTCTCTTACTACCCGCTACCCGCACCCCTGTGCCCATTCTGCAATAGCACGCCCTGTGAGGCAACATTCACCTCAGCCCTGGCTGTCTCTTACTACCCACTACCCGCGCTCCTGTGCCCATTCTGCAATAGCACGCCCTGTGAGGCGTACGTCACCTCAGCCCTGGCTGTCTCTTACTACCCGCTACCCGCGCCCCTGTGCCCATTCTGCAATAGCACGCCTTGTGAGGCGTACGTCACCTCAGCCCTGGCTGTCTCTTACTACCCACTACCCGCGCTCCTGTGCCCATTCTGCAATAGCACGCCCTGTGAGGCGTACGTCACCTCAGCCCTGGCTGTCTCTTACTACCCTCTACCTGCGCCCCTGTGCCCATTCTGCAATAGCACGCCCTGTGAGGCGTCATTCACCTCAGCCCTGGCTGTCTCTTACTACCCGCTACCCGCGCTCCTGTGCCCATTCTGCAATAGCACACCCTGTGAGGCGTACATCACCTCAGCCTTGGCTGTCTCTTACTATCCGCTACCCGCGCCCCTGTGCCCATTCTGCAATAGCACGCCCTATGAGGCATCATTCACCTCAGCCCTGGCTGTTTCTTACTACCCGCTACCCGCGCCCCTGTGCCCATTCTGCAATAGCACGCCCTGTGAGGCGTACGTCACCTCAGCCCTGGCTGTCTCTTACTACCCGCTACCTGCACCCCTGTGCCCATTCTGCAATAGCACGCCCTGTGAGGCGTCATTCACCTCAGCCCTGGCTGTCTCTTACTACCCGCTACCCGCGCTCCTGTGCCCATTCTGCAATAGCACACCCTGTGAGGCGTACGTCACCTCAGCCCTGGCTGTCTCTTACTATCCGCTACCCGCGCCCCTGTGCCCATTCTGCAATAGCACACCCTGTGAGGCATCATTCACCTCAGCCCTGGCTGTTTCTTACTACCCGCTACCCGCGCCCCTGTGCCCATTCTGCAATAGCACGCCCTGTCAGGCATCATTCACCTCAGCCCTGGCTGTCTCTTACTACCCGCTACCCGCGCCCCTGTGCCCATTCTGCAATAGCACATCCTGTGAGGCATACATCACCTCAGCCCTGGCTGTCTCTTACTACCCACTACCTGCGCCCCTGTGCCCATTCTGCAATAGCACGTCCTGTGAGGCATCATTCACCTCAGCCCTGGCTGTCTCTTTCTACCCGCTACCTGCGCCCCTGTGCCCATTCTGCAATAGCACGTCCTGTGAGGCATCATTCACCTCAGCCCTGGCTGTCTCTTACTACCCGTTACCCACGCTCCTGTGCCCATTCTGCAATAGCACGCCCTGTGAGGCATCATTCACCTCAGCCCTGGCTGTCTCTTACTACCCACTACCCGTGCCCCTGTGCCCATTCTGCAATAGCACGCCCTGTGAGGCACACAGCACCTCAGCCCTGGCTGTCTCTTACTACCCACTACCTGTGCCCCTGTGCCCATTCTGCAATAGCACACCCTGTGAGGCATCATTCACCTCAGCCCTGGCTGTCTCTTACTACCCGCTACCTGCGCCCCTGTGCCCATTCTGCAATAGCACGCCCTGTGAGGTGTACGTCACCTCAGCCCTGGCTGTCTCTTACTACCCACTACCCGCGCCCCTGTGCCCATTCTGCAATAGCACGTCCTGTGAGGCATCATTCACCTCAGCCCTGGCTGTTTCTTTCTACCCGCTACCTGCGCCCCTGTGCCCATTCTTCAATAGCACGTCCTGTGAGGCATCATTCACCTCAGCCCTGGCTGTCTCTTACTACCCGCTACCCACGCTCCTGTGCCCATTCTGCAATAGCACGCCCTGTGAGGCATCATTCACCTCAGCCCTGGCTGTCTCTTACTACCCACTACCCGCGCCCCTGTGCCCATTCTGCAATAGCACGCCCTGTGAGGCGCACATCACCTCAGCCCTGGCTGTCTCTTACTACCCACTACCCGTGCCCCTGTGCCCATTCTGCAATAGCACACCCTGTGAGGCATCATTCACCTCAGCCCTGGCTGTCTCTTACTACCCGCTACCTGCGCCCCTGTGCCCATTCTGCAATAGCACGCCCTGTGAGGCGTACGTCACCTCAGCCCTGGCTGTCTCTTACTACCTGCTACCCGCGCCCCTGTGCCCATTCTGCAATAGCACACCCTGTGAGGCACACATCACCTCAGCCCTGGCTGTCTCTTACTACCTGCTACCCGCACCCCTGTGCCCATTCTGCAATAGCACGCCCTGTGAGGCATCATTCACCTCAGCCCTGGCTGTCTCTTACTACCCGCTACCCGCGCCCCTGTGCCCATTCTGCAATAGCACACCCTGTGAGGCACACATCACCTCAGCCCTGGCTGTCTCTTACTACCCGCTACCCGCGCCCCTGTGCCCATTCTGCAATAGCACGTCCTGTGAGGCATCATTCACCTCAGCCCTGGCTGTCTCTTTCTACCCGCTACCTGCGCCCCTGTGCCCATTCTGCAATAGCACGTCCTGTGAGGCATCATTCACGTCATCCCTGGCTGTCTCTTACTACCCGCTACCCGCGCTCCTGTGCCCATTCTGCAATAGCAGGCCCTGTGAGGCATCATTCACCTCAGCCCTGGCTGTCTCTTACTACCCACTACCCGCGCCCCTGTGCCCATTCTGCAATAGCACACCCTGTGAGGCATCATTCACCTCAGCCCTGGCTGTCTCTTACTACCCGCTACCCGCGCCCCTGTGCCCATTCTGCAATAGCACACCCTGTGAGGCGCACATCACCTCAGCCCTGGCTGTCTCTTACTACCCACTACCTGCGCCCCTGTGCCCATTCTGCAATAGCACGTCCTGTGAGGCATCATTCACCTCAGCCCTGTCTGTCTCTTACTACCCGCTACCCGCGCCCCTGTGCCCATTCTGCAATAGCACGCCCTGTGAGGCATCATTCACCTCAGCCCTGGCTGTCTCTTACTACCCGCTACCCGCACCCCTGTGCCCATTCTGTTGGATGCACTTGGCTTAAATCCCACTCCCTCCCTGATTTCCTTCATTGTAAATTCATGCTTACTTCTTTCCAGTCTGCCATTTCACTCGCTAAGCAAAAGTATTTTATTCACCTGACTGACTGTCTGGCCTCTAACCCCTGTCGTCTCTTCTGTACTTTCAATCCTCTTCTCCTCCTCCTCCAAGTCCTCCTTCTCTTTCAACCCAAACCCTCGCTGACTATTTCCTCTCTGACTTCACTACTAGAACCCTTGTCCACTCCTTAATTACCTCCCGTCTTGACTACTGCAACCTTCTCCTTGCTGATCTTCCTCAGTGTCACCTCTTCCCTCTTCAATTCTCCACCAGCCATTACACTCACATTACCCCTCTTTTGAAATCCCTCCACTGACTCCCTATCCGCTACCATATTCAGTTCAAGCTACTTATCTTAACCAATGAATGCATTCACTCTGCTGCCCCTCCTTACCTTTTCTCACTCCTCTCTCCCTATACCCCATCTCGTGATCTCTGTTCCTCCTCTGCCTTCCTTCTCTCTATGCCCCCCTCTTCTTGTACCAATTCCAGGCTTCGTTCCTTTTACCTTGCTGCTCCTTTTGCCTGAAACAAGCTGCCCCTGTCTTTACCTCAGATCTTCTCTTTTTCCCTCTTCAAATCCATGCTCAAGACTCACCTCTTTGAGGCTGCCTTTGGATCATAATCTCCTTCCCTTGTATTTCATCTCCATATTGTCCTTATTTCTTGTATTGTATAGTACTGTATGTTTGTCTTCTACATTGTAAGCTCTACAAGCAGGGACTGTCTACTTGCATGTCTGTACAGTGCTGGGTATATTTGGTAGTGCTCAATAAATGATTATTAATAATAATAATAATAATGGGAGTCACTAGCTGGATGATAGCTGAGGAATATAGAAAAGCAGTGGACAAAACTGAAAGGGGATATTTTAAGAGCAACAGACCTTTTTGCTAGGAAAGTAAATAAATATAAAAGGAAAAGGGGCCAACCATGGTTCTTGAAAGAAATAGCTGAAAAGGCGAGGAAAAATAGGGTGGCTTTCATAACATACAAGAGAGCAGAGAAAGAGGAAGGCAAGCATCAATATTTTGAAAAGCTAAGAGAAGCTAGGAAAGTGGTCAGGAAACCAAAGATATAAATGGAATTAAAATTAGCCAATGCAATAAAATGGAGGGGCAAAACATTTCTCAGATATGTTAGTAAGAGGAGGAAAAGTGGTATAGTCAGACTCAAGAGTGAAGGGGAGGAATATTTAGAAGCGGATGAGGATAAAGCAGAATTGCTTAAGAAATATTTTTGCTCTGTGTTCACAGATGAAGGGCTGAGAGCAGAACATCAGAAAACATGCACAAATCGGAGCAGAAGTGAGGCAGATCCTGAATGATTTTCAGAAGGCCATGTTCATGAAGAGCTAACTATACGAAAAGTAAACAAAATGATGGGGCCAGATGGGATACATCTGAGAGTATTGAAGGAACTTAGGGAAGTTTTGGCAACTCTACTGTCTAGCCTTTTCAATGCTTCTTTAGAGTTGGGAATGGTCCTAGAAGACTGGAAAAGGATGCATATGGGTTGGGAACTACTGGCCAGTTAGACTGACCTCAGTGCTGAGTAAATGAATGGAAATGCTAAAACAGAAGACAGTGAGGTTTCTGGAATCCAATGTATTGCAGGATCTGAAGCAGCATGGTTGTACTAGAGGCAGGTCTTGTCGGACAAATCAGATTAATTTCTTTCACTGGGTGACCAGAGAGTTAGACCGAGGGAGAGCACTAGATGTAGTGTATTTAGATTTCAATAAAGCCTTTGACGCTGTTTTGCACAGGTGCCTTATAAATAAATTGTGCACCCTAGAGATAAAGTGATCAACTGAATTAGAAATTGGTTGAGTGGAAGGTAACAAAGGATACAAGAAAATGCAGTTCATTCTGAGGAAAAGGACTTTACCATTGGTGTGCCACTGGGATCTGTCCTTGGTCCAATTCTTTTTAATATTTTTGTAAGTGATATTCTGGAAGGGCTGTTGAGTAAGGTTTGCCTCTTTACAGATGATACCAAAATCTACATTGGGTAGGCATCCAGGAAGGTGTAGATAACATGAGGAGGGATCCAGTGAGGCTTGAAGAATAGTTACGAATTTGGTATTTTATTTATTTATTTATTTATTTACAGTCTCTTTTATACCGCGCTATTCAACATCAGTGTGGTTTACATGACAACAGAAAGCTTATACGGTGCTGGAATCTGCTCCGCATTTACAAAGAACAGGTGCTTAAACTTGGGTAAAACTGGGGAAACTATTTACATATAGGCATCACATCAAGTCGAATCAAAGAGTATTCATAGTGCATTGGAACTAGAAGGGGGAGCGGCTAATGGTGCACAATCGTCCGGGTAGTGGTTGAGGAAGATGTGGTGCTTCAAAGCCTTCCTAAATTGTGTTAGGTCAGGCATTGCCCGGATGCTGGGTGGAAGGGCGTTCCAGCATCTGGGTAGCTGAGATTTAATGCTAAAAACTGCAGTCATAAATTTGAGCTGCAAAAATCTAAGAGAGTGGTATAGTATAGGGGGTGAAGTACTTCTGTCCATTAAAGAAGAGCGGACCTGGGCATGATGGTTTCTGATGGTCTTAAGGTGGCTAAACTGGCAGAAAAGGCAATGGCAAAAGCAGAAGGATGCTTGGTGCATAGGGAAAGGAATCGCCAGCAGGAAGAAGGAGGTGATAGTGCCTCTATGTAAGTCTTTGGTATAACCTTATTTGGGGTATTGTGTGCAATTCTGGAGACCACATCTTCAAAAGGATTTAAACAGGATGGAGTCGCTGCAGAGGATAGCTATTAAAATGGTCCGTGGTCTTCGTCATAAGGCATATGGAGCAAACTTAAAGATCTCAATATATATACTTTGGAAGAAAGGTGGCAGAGGGGAGCTAAGATAGAGATGTTTAACTAACGCAATGGTATAAATGCACAGGAGAGCCTCTTTCAATTGAAAGAAATCTCTGCAAGGAGGGGGCACAGGATGAAGGGGAAAGGGGAAAAACTCAGGAGAAATTTGAGGAAATATTTCTTTACGGAAAAAGTGGCAGATGTGTGGAATAGTCTCACAATGGAGGTAGTAGAGATTAGGATAGTATCTGAATTCAAGAAAGCATGGGATAAACACAGAGGATCTCCAGGGGAAAAAGAGACTGTTGAGCTTGGTAGTTGGTATAGAAGTGAAGACTGGATAAGCCACATTTATCTGCCATCATTGTTCTCTTTCTGTGTTTCTAAGTTTGCTTTTCCAGCTAACTGAAACTATACTACAGGTCTTCTAATTTGTTTACTACTATTACTACTACTAATCATTTGTATAGCGCTACAAGGCATATGCAGCACTGTATTTAAAGATGTAAGGCACAGTCTCTACTCATCAGAGCTTACCATCGAATCAAGGCAAAACACATGGAGTCACATTCTGCTTTGCACGTCTCCGGGCCGTCCGAACCTACAGACATCTGGACGGCTGCGAGACATAGCCGATTCTGCTTCCATGGGGGCTAGACATCCCCACGGGAGCAGAATCGCAAAACAGTGGCTGCACATCCGGAACGTGCCCCTATTCAGGCACCCCAGACATCCAGCCACTTATCCGGCTGTCAAGCTCTTTAATGGAGCCACAGTGCCATGGCGTCATGTTGCCATGGCACCGTGGCTCCATTTTTTATTTATTTTTTTTAGTGCCATCAAGTCAGTGTTGACTCACAGCGACCCAGCTACCTCTGGGTTTCCTTGGCAATGTATCACCGGACGCAGATTGCCGGCCTTTTCTTCCATTAAGGAGCCACAATCCCCAGCCGCCACCAAAAATTTTCTTTCCCTACAACCAGACCCCCGATCCAGCCTCCCAAGGCTAGAGTTCAGTTGCAAGGAATTTCCTGCACCCCTACCTACCTTTTTCCCTGCTGACTACCACCAAAATGCCGTGTCCAGGGGTTCTTATTCCACCTCTGAGATGGAATAAGTCCCCCGTCTACCCAGCCAAACCTGGACATACAGGGCTGACCTCAGAATGCCCTGTACGTCCAGGGAGATGACCCGCCCTCATGCTTCCCTCACTCCACCCTCCCCCCAAACCTGTCTAAGGCTCTCTGAACAACTCAGATGTTCATACGGGGAGCCTTTTGCCAGCAGCCACATCTGGACGAATATCAGGGATATTCCGCCCCTCTGGAAGAATAGGCTAAAATAGGCTGGACGTACATCCCCGTTATTCATGATTGGGAATGAACCCCATAGTGAAACTGGGGACTAAAGTATGGTAACATACACTTAAGTAGTGGACAAGAGAGTGAGGAGCGTCAGGATCCAAAAGCGGCCAGCATAGACCACTGATGAATATCAAGGTTCAAAGAATTTGGGGACTTTTTTAGCCAACCTTTAATAGACTATTCATTTTTTGTATATGTAAAGCCTCAAGCTCCTCCTGAATAAGAGTCTATCAGGGGATTATGCTCAGGGCAGTGCTACCATTAGGTGAACTAAGAAGTTGCAAAGAGCATCAGTTCTCCAGTGGTACCCATTGCTGCTGCTGCCGCCCCTCTACGGCGTTGGCTAGGAAACCTACGTCACATTTCTTCTATTATCTGCCGCTTCCACCCCCTCGGACATGCCGACTGCCAGTTTATGCAAAGATTTTTCATGCATAAAAGTCTCTTACAAACACCTCACATGTAAAAGTAGGCATGGTGCAATTAGGTGCACTTCTAAACAGCTTTAGAGTAGGCATGGTCGGGGAGGAGTTTGGGCAGAGCTCAGGAAGTCATAATTTACTTAGACTTTATGCATTAGCAGTTCCATCTGTCTGTGGCTATAGCAGGGCTGGCCCAACCATTAGGCAAACCAGGCAGTTGCAAAACATGGCAGCTTCTAAGGGGCAGCAAAGGCAGGGCATTCCAAGCTAAGCAGAGCATTCCAAGCTAATATTCTGGAGTTGGGGGCCATAAAGCTGAAGGTTTACCTGGGGCACCAACACCTTGATCCAACTCTGGGGCTACAGTCTAGCCACTCTTTCCGTTGACTTACTGTTATAGGCACCTAAGTGTCTTTATAAAATAGGCTAAAAATAGGGGCCTATGTGACCTTCACACATAGGTGACCCTCCATAAACTCAAATGCTGATTAGCAAAGAGCAGTTGAAAATTGCACAGTTACGGTGTGACAAAACGGGGCATTTTCCCTTCCTCTGTTTGCAAACTCGTGCATATCTGTGCAAGACTGGGTACAAATAGACATGGTAAACTATGGGGCCCTTTTACTAAAGTCTGCTAAGGTTTTGCACTTCCAATGCGGCACAAACACACCTTAGGTGCAAAGGTTCCGTGTTAGCTGTTGGGGGCACACAACATGTTTCTGGCAACTAATATGAGTGTGACTGCGCACCTTAAATGAGGTTCACTCAATGAAGGTGGAGCCATAGAACTGCCAGGTGCACCCATGCTAAGCGACACATTAACTGCACTCACATGGTAATGTGCCCCCACACTCACACTCCGCCTCTCACCCGCCCACTCTCTACATCAGTGTGTGAGTACCAGTCAACATGTATTTGGACAGTCCGTAGCTGCCCAAACGCTGACAATCACTATGGCCATTTTCCACATGCTATAACATGCTTTAACTGGTTGGCAGCACTTAGGAAAAGGGCTCCTCTATCTCAGTAGGGTAGCGGTGCATGTGAGGCTGCAGGAGGCATCTCCATCACTGCAGACATGTATGCTTTTGCGCCTATCTTGAGAGGGTGTGTGTGTGAGTATAGTAGGGGGATTTGGTGCAGGGATTGTGTATGTGTGTGAGCATGCTGTGCAGTGATCTTGTGTGTCCATGCATGTATGTGTGGTGCAGAGGTGGGGAGGGGTGCATTAGCATATCTATGCTGTGAATTAGCATATACAAGGCATGACAAAATAGAAACAAGACTGTGGCAGACATGCCCATGATTCAATGCCAATTGGCTAACCGCTTATGTCACTGCGTTGTGCAACATCTCGCTACTATTCTGCTATAATATTTTTCATCTCTCTCATTCTGTTTTTCTTTTTCCATTTTTTTTGTAGCACACTGCTCCATCGCTTTGTCACAACTGGAGGTGGCAGAAATATGGAGCAAAGGATCAACTTGAAATTTCTGGTTAAGTTGGAGAAGGGCCCAACTGAGTGTCTCCAACTTCTCCAAAAGGTTTATGGAGAAGATGCAATGTCAAGGCCGCGAGTCTTCGAGTGTCACAAATGCTTCAAGACTGGACGTGAGGAGGTGGAGGATGACCCCAAGTCAGGATGGCCTTCCACTTCAAAGATGGCTGAGAACTTTGACAGAGTGAATTAGCTGATGCGAAGTGATTACAGATTGACGGTGCGGATGATAACTGAAGAGCTCAGCCTGAACAGGGAGTCAGTGTGGACCATCTTGGTGCAGGAGCTGGGGATGCAGAAAGTGTGCGCCAAGATGGTGCCTGGGCTTTTATTGGACGACCAGAAAGAGCACCGGGTCAATGTTTGTCGAGACTTGCTAAAGAAGATCGGAGAAGTTCCAGAGTTCGTTGGCCAAGTCATCACAGGAGACAAGACTTGGGTCTTCCAGTACGATCCTGAAAGCAAGAGACAGAGCCTGCAGTGGAAGCCTCGACTGTCACCCAGACTCAAGAAGGCGTGCTTGTCCAAATCAAGGATCAAGGTCATGCTGATCCCATTTTTTGACCAGAAGCGAGTGGTCCATCATGAGGGTCAAACAGTCAACCAGCACTTCTACCAGCACGTCCTCAATCGCCTCCATGACCGGCTTCAGCACAGCAGGCGGGCTCTGTGGAGAGGCAAGTCGTGGCTGCTCTACCATGACAATGCACCCGTACACACCACGCTCAGTGTGAGGAGGTTCTTGGCCAACAAACAGATCACAGCTCTCAACCACCCTCCTTATTCCCCACATTTCACACCGTGCAATTTCTTACTCTTCCCCAGGCTGAAGACTGGGCTCAAAGGAACTCATTTCATCTCTGTAGAAGAGAGGAGTGGAGGAGTAGCCTAGTGGTTGGGGCAAGGTACTTCAGGCCGGAAGGTCGGTGGTTCAAATCCCACTAGAGGACAGCAACCTTGGGCCGGAAGGACTGGGGTTTCTAGTCCCACAGGTGCTCTTTGTGGTCTTGGGCAAGCCACTTAACCCTCCATAGCCCATGTTCCCTGTAAAATAGTTATCTCCAAGTTATAATACCCTGTTCAATGTAATTTCAGTTTGTTCAATGTAAACCGCACTGATGCAGAATAGCGCGGTATATAAGAGAATGTAAATAAATAAAATAAAATCAAGGCCACTGTGACAAGGGAGCTGAGGGACCTCAAAGAGGAAGACTTTACCGAGTGCTTCCATACGTGGCAGAAGCAAATGCAGAAGTGCATTAACTCTGGGGGGGGATTACTTTAAAGGGGACAATGCATAATTTCTCTGTAGATTTTGTAATAAAACATTTATGGGACAGTCTCGTTTCTTTTTTGTCATACCTATCTCTGAGTGCGTGTATGTGGTGTGAGGATAGGTGTCGTATGTGTCCATAAAACATTAGTATAGCAGGGCTCTGCAGCTCCTCCATGAATGGGTTTATGTACAGTATAGGGAAGAAGTGGGCAGAACAAAACCAATGCAAAATACACACAAGCCAGGTAAATGCTGGAAAGCAATGAGAACAAATGCTCAAAGCTTAACCAACAAAATTCCGGACCTGAAAGCCCTAATGGTGGAAATAGATTTGGACATTGTGGCCATTATAGAAACATGGTTTAATGAATAACATGATTGGGATATAGCCATAGATGGCTTTAATCTATTCAGAAGAGACAGAGAAAATGGAAAAGGAGGAGGAGTAGCCTTGTATGTCAAAAGCAATATTAAAGCTACTGAAATGCAGGGGGCATGGGGAAAAGAAGAAGCGCTCTGGATTGCATTGGAAAGAGGAGATAGCACTGTCATCCATATTGCTGTAGTCTACAGACCTCCGACTCAAATTGAAAGAGAGAGATAACGAATTGATTATAGCTTTTACCAAGATAGCAACAAAGGGGGAAGCGATCATATTGGGTGACTTTAATCTACCTGATGTGGATTGGATTACTCCTTCTGCACATCTGGAAAGAAGCAAAAAAATTGTGGATGCTCTCCAAGATGCATTACTTAGACAAATGGTGATGGAACCAACCAAGGGAAAGCTCAACGCTGGATGTAGTGCTCACCAACGGTGATAGCGTGTCGAATGTCTGCGTGAGTGTCCCTGTGAGCAACAGCGACCATCACACGGTGTGGTTTGAGATAAAAGCCATGGTACAGGCCAATCATAGCAAGCTCAAAGCCCTAAACTTCAAAAACACTGACTTCAATAAAATGGCCGAGTACTTAAAGGAGGAGATGACAGGGCGGAAGGAGATAAAGGAAGTGGAATTGCAATGGGCTAAACTAAAGGTGGCAATAAAAGGGGCAACAGATAAATATGTAAGAAAAGTAAATAAAAACAAGAGGAGAAGGAAACCTATTTGGTTTTCCAACGAGGTGGCTGCTCAAATAAAGGCAAAAAAACACAGCTTTCACAAAATTCAAAAGCTTGCAAACAGAAGAACACAGAAATGAATACAGGATCAAGCTCAAAGAGTCTAAAAGAGAAATAAGGATAGCAAAATCAAAGGCAGGGGAAAAGATGGCTAAAGATGTTAAGGGTGGCGACAAAACTTTCTTCAGGTATATTCGGGAAAGGAAGAAGATCAGAGTTGGAATTGCAGGACTCAGAAGGGCTGGGAAAGGACTCATGGAAAGTGACACTGAAAAAGCGAAATTGCTAAACAAATACTTCTGCTCTGTTTTTACTAAAGAAGATCCTGGAGATGGACCAGCTGTGACTCCCAAATATAAAAACCGGAATGAAGTAGATACCACACCATTCACATAAGATGAGGTGTTAGAACAACTTGCTAAACTGAAAGTGGACAAAGCCATGGGACCGGATGGGATACATCCTAGGATAGTGAAAGAGCTCAGAGAGGTTCTTACAGGACTGTTAAAGGATGTCTTCAACAGATCCTTGGAAACAGGAGAGGTTCCTCAGGACTGGAGAATGGCTGATGTTGTACCTCTACACAAAAGTGGTGACAGGGAAGAAGTGTCAAACTACAGGCCCGTGAGCCTTACCTCGGTGGAAAAGTAATGGAGGTGCTCCTGAAAGAGCGAATAGTGAACTTTCTCAAAACCAACAGGTTGCAAGATCTGAGGCAACATGGTTTTACCGAAGGACGGTCTTGCCAATCAAATCTGATTGAGTTCTTTGACTAGGTGACCAAGGAACTAGATCAGAGGCATGCAATGGATGTCATCTACCTGGATTTCAGCAAAGCCTTTGATACTGTTCCTCATAGGAGGCTTGTCAATAAACTCAGTAGTTTGGGGATGGGTCCCAAGATGGTAAACTGGATTAGAAATTGGTTGACTGACAGAAGACAGAAGGTGATGGTACATGGAGCTCACTTGGATGAGAGGAAGGTGATTAGCGGGGTGCCCCAGGGTTCGGTCCTGGGCCCAGCACTGTTCAATGTATTTGTGTGTGATATTGCTGAAGGACTGAATGGAAAAGTCTGTCTTTTTGCAGATGACACAAAAATTTGCAACAGAGTGGACTCCCCTAAGGCAGTGGTTAACATGAGGGAAGATCTACAAAGACTGTTCTAATGCTTGGCAACTACGATTTAATGAAAAAAAGTGCAGTGTCATGCACTTGGGTAGCAGAAATCCAAGGGAAATGTACACGATAGGGGGCGAGAGGTTGGTATGCATGGTTCAGGAGAAAGACCTTGGTGTGATTATCTCTTATGATCTCAAGGTGGCAAAACAGTGCGACAAGGGCGGTGGCAAAAGCCAGGAGGATGTTGGGCTGCATACAAAGAGGGATTACCAGCAGAAAGGAAGAGGTACTTATGCCACTGCACAGGTCACTGGTGAGGCCTCACTTGGAATACTGTGTTTAGTTTTGGAGACCATTTCTTGCAAAAGATGTAAAAAGACTGGAAACTGTTCAGAGGAAGGCGACCAAAATGATTTGGAGCCTGCGTCAGAAGCCTTATGAGAAGATACTTGAAGACCTAAATAAGTACACTTTGGAGGAGAGGAGGGACAGGGGAGATATGATTCAGACCTTTAAATACTTAAAGAGAAATGATGAACAAACAAACCTCTTCCAAAGCTGTAAAACTAGAGGGCATAACATGAAGCTGCAAGGTGGTAAATTGAAAGGCAATGTCAGGAAATATTTCTTCACTGAAAGGGTGGTGGATGCTTGGAATGCCCTCCCGATGGAAGTGGTGGAGGCAAACACGGTGACGGAATTCAAAACGGCATGGGACAAACACAGTGGATCCCTTTACAGCAACAGCATAAAAACAAAATGAACGGTACCATCTAACTTCTGAACCATCTAACATCTCAAATAGGGGTGTCCTACATGGAGTGGTGGGTTCACCCCTAAACAAAGACATGGGGAGGGGTGGCCTGCACAGAGCGACAGGTGCACCTACTCTTGCCATCTTGCTGGGCAGACTAGATGGACCATGCTGGTCTTTATCTGCCATCATTTACTATGTTACTATGTTACTATGTCACTGTGACAAGTTTGCTGAGGGACCTTAAAGGGGAGGAATTTACCGAGTGCTTCCATACGTGGCAGAAGCAAATGGAAAAGTGCATTAACTCTGGGGGGGGGGGTTACTTTAAAGGGGACAATGCACAATTTCTCTGTAGATCTTGTAATAAAACATATATGGGACAGTCTTGTTTCTTTTTTGTCATACCTATCTCTGAGTGCATGTATGTGGTGTGACAGTAGGTGTCGTATGTGTCCATGAAACATTAGTATTGCAGGGCTCTGCAGCTCCTCCATGAATGGGTTTATGTACAGTATATAGATAGATAGATATAGATACTTACAGTAGGTGTATGTATATGGGAGTGAGGTGTGAGGCTGAGTGTGTGTGTGTGTGTGTGTGTGCACACGCGCGTACGTATCGGGAGTGGGGTGGCGTGCTGGGTGTGGGGTAATGCAGTAAGGGACTGTGTGTGTGGGGGTCCACACATGAATCGAGAAGTGGGGTGAGAAACTAGAGTTTGTATATGTGTGCGTAAGAGTTGGGGGGGCAGCGTGTGTATGCATGACAGAATGCAGTGAAGAGGTGTGTGGATACATGCGTGCATGGAGGGCGGGGGTTGAGGAGCTGGGTGTATGTGTGGAAGGGTGGAGGATGGGGTATTTATAGTGTGTTTCTCTTGGCATACAATCATTCTAATCCCCTTTCCCCCCAACCCTTCCCCCACACTGTCTCCCTCTCTGTTGCTGCCCTTTTCCTCCCTCACTCCTTCCCTCCAATCGCCTTCCATTCTGGTCCCCTTCTCTCTCGTATATTTTTTTATTACCTCCTTAGGATCCCCTACAGCTATGGCCTGCATTCTTTTCCCAGTGGAGGATGGGTCCCCGCCAGCCTCCATAACCATCTTCACCGTGGCTGTGGCCTACCTGTAGTCCTGTGCCAGCAAAGAATGGGATCACCGCCAGCTTCTAGCAGCTATCCATAATTGTTTCACTTTATTTTATCATGTGCTTGATATACTGCCCTAGCAACTTTTGCATGAGAGTGCTTTACAATATTAATAGAAAAGCAACGCTGTGACAGGACAACAAAGAGAACACAGAACAGAAGAAAGAACAGGAAGCAGCACAGACGCCTCAGAATTGGGAAGGGATGGACAGGTTGGAGGTTTCTTGCTGAGAGTTATTATGAGGGAGGTCAAAGGCCATATGGAAGAGAAGTGTTTTTAGCAGTGCTTTAAATATGGTAAATGACGTTTCAGCGCATAGAGTAGTGGGCAGGGAATTCCATAGTGCAGGACCTGGGTAGAAGAGAGCTGATTTCCGGGTTTGTTTCAGGTGTGCTAGAGTGGCTGTGGGGAGGACTAGGCGGTTGACATGAAGAGCTCTGAACAGACGGTGAGGGATATGAAATTAGAGTAGATTAAAGAGATATTGTGGCGTCCCGGTGTACAACATTTTGTGAAGAAGCATAAGAATTTTGCAGTCAATACGAGATTTGAGAGGGAGCCGGTGCAGGTGAATGAGTAGTGGCATAATGTGATCGCGCCGTGAAGAGTGAGTGAGAATACGTGCAGCGGTATTCTGTAGGGGTTGGAATTGATGGAGCTGGTAACGGGGAAGTCCTGCGAGTGCAACATTACAATAGTCTAACCAGATTTGCAGAAGGAATACTCCAATCCACATCGGGTAGATTAGTCACCCAATATGATCATTTCCCCCTTCATGGCTACTTTTGCAATATCTATAATCAAGTCTTTATCCATTTCTTCAGTTTGAGTTGGAGGCCTGTAGACTACACCAGTATGGATGACAGTGCCATCTCCTCTTTCCAACACAATCCACGGTACTTCTTTTCCCCATGTCCCCTGCATTTTGGCAGCTTTAATATTGATTTAGACATATAGGGCTACACCTCCTCCTTTTCTACTCTCTCTTTCTCTTCTAAATAGATTATAGCCAGATATGGCTATATCCTATTCATGCAACTCGTTAAGCCATGTTTCTGTAATGGCCACAATGTCCAAGTCCATTTCCACCATTAGGGCTTCAAGGTCAGGAACTTTGTTGGCTAGGCTGCGAGCTTTTGTGCTCATTGCTTTCCAGTATTTGTTGACTGGCGTGCCTGTATTTTGCATGAATTTTGTTCGGCATTCCTCTTCCTGCTTGCCATTGGTGTGTTGGTTAATAGTGTTGCTGTTTCCAATGTTGTTCTGCTTTTGTTGGGAGTGACGTCCTGAACTTATTCTTCTCCATCTGTCATCCCCTTTCCCTAGTTTAAATACCTATCCACATAATGCCTGAATTTCTCACTTAGGATCCTTTTTCCTGTGACAGAGAGATGTAGTCCACCAACACAGTATAGCCTCTAGTTGTTCCATTTTCCCAATCGCCAATATATCTAAATTCTTCTTGTTTACACCAGGTTTAGAGCCATGTATTAAAGCTGTTTATGCGATGCAGCCTTTCTGCCCCCTTACCAAGAACAGGTAGAACTTCTGAGAATGCTACACTGTTAGCAATGGGCCTGAATTTCTCTCCCAGAGTCTGGAAGTCTCTTTGAACTGCAGAGGCACTGTTTCCAGCCAGGTCATTTGTACCCAAATGGATGATGACATCAGTTTTGGAGTGCTCACTTTCTGCACTGACTATACCAACAATGTGGTACATATTCCTGCTGGCTGAAGAGCCTGGGAGGCATTTGACCCTCTTCTCTCCTTTGAACTGTGTTCCCAAGTTGGTGCCTCTGATGATGGAATCTCCAAGTAGTAGTAGTTTTCTGTTTTATGATTTTGTTTTCTTCATGTTTGGTGCATTATCAGTAGATAGGGCATTAACTTTCTCATTTAAGGACTCTTCAGTTTCCACTAATTAGGCACTCTCATTTTCCAAGGCAGAGATATCTCTTGATGGAGAGGGGGTCTCCCTGTTACAGGTCACAACCTACAAGAGTCCACTGTGATCCATTTGTTCCTGGGCTGTTTGATTCTTTGTGGGAGCAGTGGTGAATTTTTTTCATTTTGTACCCTGGAGGAGGTGTGTTTAATTGCAGCTAATTCTTCCTGTAATAGAATCAATTCTTAATGCATAACGTATAACTTGAGACATATAGGGCAAGCTCTTAGGCTCCAAATGATTTTTCTTAGAATGAAGGCACCATAACTATTGCATTGACTACATGACATGCTGATTGAGGTGGCATTTCTAGGACAAGGAGAAAAGGTGGGTGTTACATCTAATTGGAGGACAGCTGTCAATCTATACGATGACTATATAGGCAATGCAACCCCCGGGGTGGATGGGGTGAGGCATAGGGTGGGTAGCAATTTAAGTGTCGCTAGGCAGTAGACCTTATATGAACTGAGGGCACACTCAGATGTCTGATTTATAAAGGCTATACAAGGAATGCAGGCCATCTAAAGTTTCCTAATCTTATACCAAAACTTTTGGTTGTTTGTTACTAGACTGTAGATCAAGGTGGCTGTAAACAGATAGAAATGGGATAGAGACAGAAAGATAGGAGGAAAAGGGGGGTGCCCTCCTTTGTGTTTGTCGCCCTCCCTTGGTACAGTTACCCTAAAACACCACAGTGCCTAAGAAGCATTATAAGAGAATAAAACAGGTAAGCAATAGGCAAGGAAAATGTATATCAAAAACCAGCCAAATAGTAAAGTAAGAAATCTCAGCTTTGTAGAGTCTCTTGAAGTTGTGATGACAGTTAGTAGATCACATCACTTTTTAAAGTTATACATTGATTTTCAAAGCTGGCACCTATACGGACAGCACTATTGAAAATGTGATACTTAAGCATCCAAGTTATGCATTTAATGGTGGAGAGTGCCCATGAATGCTGACCTTACGTACATATAATAAACCTACCAGTTTGCAACAATATTAATGCCTGCAACCTCGCCAGAACAGAACATATCCCTAGGGTCCGGAAAAAGAAACTGAAGTACATTTTTGCCATCAGAGTGCATAACCTTACAACGAGTTAGTTTTAGAAATGCTCACATAATCGTATACAAGGGACATTACACATTTATAATCCTCTGACAGTCTGCAGAGCAAAAACTCTGGAGCACTGTGAAAGCAGATCTCTTGCACTTACTTTCCCAGCAGTGCTGAGTCTGAGAGACTCCCTCTGACTCTCTGTCGGGAGTGTACATGCAGCGTCACCTCTACCTCCCCCCCTGGGACACCTACTCACAGACTGTGGCGCACACTTTGGTGGGCAGTCTATGAGGAGATGCCTAGTTTGGGTGCAAGAATATGCATAAATGTTGCTATTTTAGTCATTTAGGTATGTAAGTGGCCACATAGGCGCATACGTGTAAATGGCCTCTTATAAAAGCGTAACCGTGTGCAAGCTGCATGCATGCTTTCACAAAGGCCATGCGCCTGGGCGACGTGAGCAAGTGCGCATATAAATTATAAAATATGATCATTTATGCATATTCTTGAAAAAAGTAGGAACGGTCATTTAACCCAGCTCTAGGGCTGGTCTAAGTGATTGAACCTAAATTTAAGTCACGTTCCCAGCCACAGGTGGAGCCTTAGAGGTCGGAGCACTGGCTTGGGAACCAACAGACCAGGGCTTGATTCCCACTGGAACTCCCTGTGAGCTAACCCTCCATTGCCTTGGAAGAAAGGGCTGGCGATCTACATCCAGTCACACTGCCAAGAAAGCCCAGGAGCTGCTGGGTCGCCAGGAGTCAGCATTGACTCAAAGATACTTGCTGTCTCTGCCACATAGCCTTGTATTTTATAAAGACAACTAGGTGCCTACATGTCTTTATAAAATGTAGATGTGTTAAAGCATACTTTAACTCGGTGCCTCTTATAAGAGTACCCTCCATCCGCACATGTGGTTACATGGTCTCATAAAAGCAATCGTGGTGCGTAAAACACACTTTACATATACAGTAATCCTGTCAAGGTTTTCTTAAGCATAAGCCTGTTTTACACATGGGTTGTGTATGCAAAGGTCTGCAGAGTGGCAAACGGGCACATGCAACCCCCCTCACCATGTGGACGTATTCGGGGGTGGATTTTGGGTGCAGCATGGGTGACGTCAGCTCCCGCTCCCAAGCAGTTCTGCATGACTGCATTTTAGCCAGACTTGCCTGGGTTTTGTAAAGACACATGCAGAAACCTTGCGCTAGAGCCCAGTGCTTCATAGCACAAGCTTAATGCTGACTTTTTACGCAGCGATGCTGTAAGTGGACAACATGCAAATTAACATGCAAAAGGTTTTGGGGGCTTTGTCAGATATGGACAGGTCCAAATGTAGATTTTTGCCCTAACAAGTCAGTAGCTGCTCAAAAAAATGGCAGCAGGCCTATTGCCCCCATACCATGTGTGGAGCCCTGGTCATACCCTGCCGCTGGATTGCTGCTGGATTGCTCAGTTCACCCTGGTCATACCCTGTCAAGAAAACCCAGGGGCTGCTGGGTCACCAGGAGCAGCACTGACCTGACAGCAGTTTAAAAAAAATAGCTCCATAGCACTTGAATATTGTCTGCAATTCTGGTCCCCATATCTTAAAAAAGGATATGACGGAATTAGAAAAGGTACAGAGGAGAGTTACCAGAATGACTAGGGGATACTCAATAGCAGAACATGTTTTTGTGACCCCATCCACTGATGATGTGACCCTGTTTGGGGTCCTGACCCCAAGTTTGGGAACCACTGCTCTACACAAATAATGTTAGTCTGCTGCCTGCTAGACGTCATTGCTATATGGTATAAGGTGCCAATGGGTATTAATCTTGGACTAGAGGAAGATCTCCTAAGCAAACCTCCCCACCATACATGCCAGAGAGACCACTTTTACTGGCAACCTTTATTCACTCTCAAGTGATCCAGGACACTGTTCCCTCTAAGCTGTGCGCATGTGCGCGCACACACCTCGCCGAGTGAGCGCACCTACTTTACAACAGAGCGCACAAAAATTACGGTTCTGATTCTGATAGAAAACAACACAGACGTTTTAAAATTTAAAAGTTGTTGTGTATTTACGGTTTTCACAAGTTCTACAATATTTTCTAGTGCAATCAATGTGGTGTACATACTGTATTCTGATGTGTAGTCAAATTTTAAAGTATATAACTATTTTATGCGCACACAGCCTACAGAAAATTAGAGGGAACATTGATCCAGGAGTACTTCAAATATAAGTGCCAGATATGTTTCCAATAACAGCATCTTATCTGGCATAACAGACCACTTGTGTACTCTCTTCATTGTGTCACAAACTTCATGTGACAGCTCTGCCCCTTCTTTTCAAGCCTTGTCTCATTCACAAGACGAAGAGGAGGACCATAAGAACATAAACACGTAAGAACATAAGAAATGCCATACTGGGACAGACCAAGGTCCATCAAGCCCAGTATCTACTCTTGTCGCCTTGCTGGGCAGACTAGATGGACCATACTGGCCTTTATCTGCCGTCGTATACTAAGTTACTATCCTCTTTCCAACAGTGGCCAATCCAGATCACAAGTACAGAGCAGATACCCAAAGTCCACAACTTCCACAATGCTCGTCGTGGAGTAAGCAGTGGATTTCCCAGGTTCTCTTTAATAATGGTTTATGGACCTTTCCTCCAGGAACTTGTCCAAACCTTTTAAAAACCCAGCTACACTAACAGCTCTTACTACATCCAACGGTAACAAATTCCAGAGTTTGATTACACGTTGAGTGACAAAATATTTTCACTTATTAGTCTTAAATAAGTTACCCTGAAGCTTCATTGCATGTCCCCTAGTCTTTTTGTATTCTGATGACGTAAACAATCGATCTATATTTACCTGTTCCACTCCGTTCATTAATTTATGGACCTCCATCATATCTCCCCTCAGCCATCTCTTTTCAAGGTTAAAGAGCCCTAACCTTTTTAGCCTCTCTTCATAGGAGTAGCTTCCTTGTTCAAGTCCAAGTTTCATTCCCCTGTTTCATTGTAAGTGTCGACCGGCACAATATTCGTTTTATGTAAACCGCGCTGATTTTTAAGAGTGCGGTATATAAGAACAATAAAATAAATAAATAAATAAATAATAGGAGTATCCTTCCATCCCATTTACCATTTTGGTGGTTCTTCTCTCTACCTTTTCTAATAATGCTATATCCTTTTTCAGATACGGCGACCAGAATTGCACACAATATTCAAGGTGTGGTCGCACCATGGAACGATACAGAGGCATTATAATATCCTTAGTTTTATTTTCCATTCCTTTCCTTATGATACCTAGCATTCTATTTGCTCTCTTGGCCGCCACTGCACACTGGGTGGAGGATTTTAACATGTTATCCATGGTGATGCCTAAATCTTTATCCTGGGTGGTGGCTCCCAATGTGGAACTTTGCATCGTGTAACCATAGTTGGATTGTTCTTCCCTAGATGCATAACTTTGCACTAGTCTGCATTAAATTTCATCTGCCATTTGGATGCCCAGTCTTCCAATTTATCAAGATCCTCTTGCAATTTTCCACAGTCCTCTTGGGTTTTAACAGCTTTAAATAGTTTTGTGTCATCTGCAAATTTTGTAACCTCACTCGTTATTCCCTTTTCCAGGTCATTTATGAATATCTCAAAAAGCAGCGGACCCAGCACAGATCACTGCGGTACTCCACTATTCACCTTTTTCCATTGGAAAAATTGGCCATTTAGCCCTACCCTCTGCTTTCTATCTTTTAACCAGTTCCTGATCCCCAATAGTACACTGCCTCCAATCCCATGACTTTTTAGTTTTGCCAAAAGTCTCTGATGAGAGACCTTGTCAAAGGCATACTGAAAGTCCAGATACACTATATCAACTGACTCACCTGTTTATTCACACCTTCAAAAAAAACATAACAGATTAGTAAGACAAGATCTTCCTTGTCTAAAGCCATGCTGACTGTCTACCATTAAGCCATGACTATCTACATGTTCAGTAATTTTGTTCTTTATGATGGTTTCTACCATTTTTCCCGGTACTGACGTCAGGCTCACTGGTCTGTAGTTTCTTGAATTACCCCTGGAACCCTTTTTAAAAATTGACGTTACATTGGCGATCCTCCAATCTTCAGGTATTACAGATGATTTTAATGATAGTTCACAGATTACTAATAGCAGGTCTGCAATCTCATATTTCAGTTCTTTCAACACCCTTGGATGTATACCGTCCGGTCCAGTTGATTTGCTACTCTTCAGTTTATCAAATAGTTGTAGTACATCTTCCCGGTGTATTGATATTTCTTTCAAGTCTTCTGCAGCATCACCTTTAAATACTATTTCTGGCATGTGTAATTTTCCTACATCTTTTTCAATAAAGACCGAAGCATAG
The DNA here is from genome assembly GCA_033557465.1 of Ichthyophis bannanicus. Taxonomy (NCBI): domain Eukaryota; kingdom Metazoa; phylum Chordata; class Amphibia; order Gymnophiona; family Ichthyophiidae; genus Ichthyophis; species Ichthyophis bannanicus. The sequence continues at coordinate 949,399,934 of CM066035.1, read as the reverse complement.
AATAATTCATTCAGTCTTTCTGCTATGACCTTTTCTCCTTTGTGCCCCTTTTACTCCTCTATCATCCAGTGGTCCAACTGACTCTCTCACAGTTTTTTTGCTACGCATATCCTTGAAAAAGTTTTTATTATGCATTTTTGCTTCCACAGCAAGCTTTTTTTCAAATTCTCTCTTTGCCTGCTTTACAATGCCTTGCATCTAACTTGCCAGTGCTTATGTTGTTTCCGGTTTTCGTCATTTTGCTCCTTTTTCCATTTCCTGAAAGATGCTTTTTGGTTACAACAGATTCTCTGACCTCACCATACTGGCAGTTTTTTGGACTCTCTTCCACTTTTTTTAAAGTTGGTCTGGGTTTCCCAGATAGTATTTTTAAACACCCCCCCCCCCCCTATTCTTAATATAAATCTTTAACCTTTGCAGCTGCTCCTTTCAGTTTTCTTCTTAACTGTTTTCTTTATTTTATCATAGTCTCCCTTTTGAAAGCTAAAAGGTAGTACTATGGATTTCCTTGCCATCCTTCCTCCATTTATTAAATCAAACGTGAACATGCTATGATCACTATTGCCAAGTGGCTCCAATACCCTTATCTCTTGCACCAGATCTTGTGTTCCACTAAGGACTAGGTCCAAAATGGTGCTCTGTGTGAATTACTGGTCAGACCCTACAGGACTCAGTGTTGGCTTTGGACGATTTGTCAGCTCTAGGTGCTAGTGCTGGCATCATGATGAGCTCAGCTGTGTGCAACCAGTGTTACAGGAGAAGGGGGTCATAATTTTCCTATGTCACAAAAGGGAACATGATGGGTGCAGGAGGGGGGAGTCTCTCAGCTCTTAGACTCAGCAATCATAGGCTCCAGGGTAACAGGCAATGGCTCATTCAAAGGCAAGATCAAATTATGAGAGATGGTTGTTAGCATGCTTTGAGGGAGTAACACACATTTTTGCCAAATAACGTACATTAAATGGCAAAATCATGTGTTGTTTGTCCTTAATGCACATTATCTTAGCACAACGCAAGTTAAATAATAATGAGATGGAAAGGATGGAAATACATGCAAAGCAGCTCATTATTATGCAAGGAATAGCTCAAGTTATATTCCACCTCATACGCTGTGTTATTCATAGAAAGATAATGCCAACTTTGAGCTGCCATTTTCTTTCCTTCCTGGGGCATCATGTAGCCTGACACACCCAGTAGCCTTTTAAATAAAAGGGAGAATGGTTGAGGAAACAATCTGTTCACCCCCAAATCCCCCCCCCCCAATAATACCCGCCAATCCCCTGATCCCTCCAAACAAGAACCTTCAACCTGATCCCTATCAAAAATAACACACCCCTCCCCCCTCTCCCCTGCTGAAAGAAATCCACAGATAGAGTCAGGGTGCCTTGGAAAGAAACATTAACATCGTGGTCCAGAGCTGAGAGACTTGGTGTGGGAGTTATGGCAAGTTTCCTATCCATTGACGAGCTTGCCTTTGTCGAGTGTGCTTAAATTAAAGAGGGATGAATAGATCAAAGATGAACCATACTCGTACAACTGCATTACTATGATCTGACCTACCACACATACAGTAAGAAGAACCTGCTTGTAAAAGCCCCATTCAGGTGCAGGTCTGTGAATGGAACATTGACAGGGGAATATGGATGGCAAAGAGAAAAGCTATTGTGTCAGTTGCATTTGACGTGGAGGAAGTATTGTCCGAAAACTTGATCCTGCTTTGGTATAGTGCGCGAAATGCGTCAGTGTCTGCCAGACTGAAACACAGCCAGTAACCTGCTTACATAATGCAGTTTTCCCTTCAAAACAGAGTGCCTGCCCTCAAGGACTGTATTATGCTGTTGTTTGTGCTTCATTACAGATTTAGTAAAGACCCAACAGATGGCAGCAGTGAGGCAACTGGCTGCACAGTAAAAGTTTCACTAAACTTTCTTAAGAATATGAGATTCTTCCTGTGTGTTCGTACTAGGAGAAATTGTTGAAAAGAAATTTAACTGATTACCATGACCAAAGTTAATCCACTAGATGAAAGTTTCTTTAGATTGTTTTGTGATTTAGGTCAATTATTTTATTAGCACCATAGGGCATGGCTAAAAAGAAAGAAAAAAAACACAAAATCCTACTATAAAAATTGTACAATCTTTTCTAAAAATATGAAAAACTACAAAATGTTAAAAATCCCATAATATAAAAATGTGCTTAATGAAAAAAACATTTTGATATCAAATGTAGAAATAGAAAATGTTTTGAACTATTTTTTATTCTTGATTCCTTTTTCTATAGTATTGCTGTAGACTATGCATGAATGCTCTTTATCGGTGGCATAAGTTACAATGAGGGACCCGCAAGCAAAATTTTGCTGAAGGCCTCCCATAGTCGCGGCAGTGGTGTTCCCTCCCTCATCGTGTGGATCCTACATCCGGCAGCGGCGGTGGCAAACCTATCTCATTGTGTTTGCTGCACTGATGCACTTACATTCGCTGTGGTCCTGGCGCTATTCCTCCTGGGGCGAAGTCTCATGGTGTAGCTGTTATCATGAGACTTCGGCCCGGCAAGGAACAGCTGCCGGGCCAACAGCAATTACAAGAGCAGAGCAGTGCAGAAAACATGATAAAGTAAGTTTGCTGTGCTGATGCCTACACCGCTGTGTGGGCCCTCTGTCAGCCCAGGCTTCCCCCGCATTGCGGGGGCTGCTTGGGCGGAATTTATGTCACTACTCTTTACTGTTAGTCTTATTATCTTATTTCATAAAAAGGAAGTCTATATGTGGAGCCAGGGGAGAGGACAGGCCAGGGGCAGGAGCAAGAGGAGAAGAGGGGCTAGATTAGGGGATCTGTTCACTGCTCTGCGCCTGGTGCACTCCCTACTGACCTCTTTCCTGCAGGCTGCCTAAAAGGGAGGGGCTGCTTTGGACCCTAAAGAAAAGTGGTGGAGCTGCATCCACATTATTCCTCATGTAAATTAAGCCCTGGAAATTTTATAAACCATTTTAGCATGTAAAACAGCTTCTAGAAAATGTCCATGCACTTACCGGTATGCACGGTACAGTTAGGCGCACACTTGTATGCAACTTTAGAATAGGCATGTTCAGAGCACTAGTTTGGACAGAGCACAGGCAAAGTCACCATTTATGCATGTGTGTTATAAAATATGTACAAGACAAACCATCCATCTGGGCAGCAGCAGAAGGGGACAGAGTTGGCAGCAGAGGATCACATTTCTGTGGTAATGGCAACAACATTAAAATTAAAGTGCATGGAAGAAAGGTCCAGAAATCGTCTTCTGTATCATTCCACAAAAACCCATTGGATAGTCACAACAAAACAGATTGCACTGTAGTGCTGGAAGATGAGACCCCAAAGTTGGAAACAACTCATCTGGCTGTTGGGGAGGAGTTGAAGACTTTTCAGAATAAAGTCAGCATTTATGATGTGGTTGGATCAAAGTCCTCAGGAAATCTGACTGCTGATGTAGCTGCACATGAAATGAGAGTCAGAAGCTGTAAAGATGTCTCAGATATTGGGACATGAAACATCTGAAGCATGAACCAAGGGAAGTTGGAGGTGGTCAAGAATAAAGTAGAATGTGTACAACTCGATCTGTTGAGTGTCAGCGAACTGAAATGGACTGGCAACTGGCAACTTTGCATCAGATGATCACATGGTCTACTCTGCTGGAAATGAAAGACAAAGAAGAAATGGAGTTGCATTTATAATTAAAAAGAAATTTGCAAGAACTGTAATGAAACACAGTGCAATCAGTAAACACTTAATTTCTATTCATTTACAAGGAATGCCCATCAATACAACTATAATTCAAGTACATGCCTCAACAACAGCTGCAGAAGAGAATGAAGTTGATGAGTTCTCTGAAGAAGTACAAGCTGAAACTGACAGAACATGCAAACAGGATATCCTGATAGTCATGGGTGACTGGTATGCAAAAGTTGGCAACAATGAAGTAGTTGGAAAATCTGGACTTGGTAACAGAAATGAAGCTGGAGAAAGACTGATAAAATTCTGCAAGACCAACAATCTATTCATCTCAAACACCTTCTTCCAGCAATACAAGCAGCGACCATACACATGGATTTCACCCAATCAATTCTACACAAATCAAATTGACTACATCTGTGGAAGTCAACGATGGAAAAGCTCTATAACATCAACCAAGACAAAACCTGGAGCTGACTGTGGAACAGATCACCAACTACTAGTGTGCAAACTCAAGCTAAAGTTGAAAAAGAGCAAGCCACTCATGAATGTAGCAAAATATGATCTTGAGAATATGCTACCGGAATTTAAAGATTGCCTGCAAAATTGATTTGCTGCTTTAGATACAAATGACAGAGCTCCAGAAGACATGGAATGACATCAGGTTATGTTGGAAGAAAGTGAGAAATCTCTAAAAAAGTGAAAAAGCAAAAATGGCCAAAATGGATGACCAAGAAACTCTGAAAATTGCCCAGAAACGCAGAGAAGCTAAAAGCGAGAGGAGAAAGAAAGGCAATCGCAGAATTCAGAGATTTCCAACGTGCAGCAAGACGAGACAAAGAGAAGTACTACAATGACACATGCAAGGAAATAGAAGAAGAAACTACTGGAGGATGAACAAGGTCGGCTTTCCTAAAGCTACGAGAGTTAAAGAAACAATTCCAGCCTCGAATTTGAATGTTATAAGATGCTCAAGGATCCATATAGAATGATGCTGAGAAGATCAAAAAAAGGTGGAAAGAATATATAGAGTTATGATATGATGATGAAAGAAAAAGCCAAAGCAGCATTGAAAGCCTTATCAAAGAACAAAGCACCAAGCACCAAGCATTGATGGCTTTCCCACTGAAGTAGTACAACAATCTGATGCAACTGTTACCATACTTACAAAGCTCTGCCAGGCAATCTGGAAGACAACATCATGGCCAACTGACTGGAAAAGATCTGTGTTTATACCAATACTAAAGAAAGGTGATGCAATTGACTGTGGAAATTTTCGCACAATCGCTCTGATCCCACATGCCAGCAAGATTCTACTAAAGATTCAACAGAGACTTCAACCATACCTGGAACAAGAACTACCTGAAGTGCAAGCAGGGTTCAGGAAAGGGCGAGGAATGAGAGACATCATTGCGGATGTGAGATGGATTTCAGGTGTAGAGAGGTAGATCTGGGAGTCAGCGTAAAGATGGTATTGAAAGCCATGGGAAGAGATGAGTGTACCAAGGGACTGCATATAGAGAGAGAAAAGGAGTGGACCCAAGACTGATCCTTGAGGTACACAAACTGAGAGTTGGATAGCAGTAGAGGAGAATCCACCCAAACAAATGCTGAAAGAGCGATGGGAGAGATAAGAAGAGAACCAGCATAGCACAGAGCCCTTAAAATCAAGTGAGGACAAGGTATCAAAGAAAAGGTTGCGGTCAACAGTGTCAAAAGCAGTAGAAAGGTCAAGAAGGATGAGGATCGAGTAAAGGCCCTACTACTGCATGTTTGTATAGTTGTTGTTGTTGTTAAGTGCCGTCGAGTCGGAGTCGACTCATGGCGACCCTCTGGATAGCTATCCTAAATTGTGTTCGGTCTTCAGTCAGGCGGCTCATTGTTGACAGACTGGTACCCGTAGCTGCTGTTATTGTATCGATCCATTTATTTATTTATTTATTTATTTATTTATCTATTACTTCTATACCGCCCCTTCCAGAGATCAAGGGCGGTTTACATGGAACAGGTTAACATATTATGTATACTTCGGTATACATTTACATTGAAGAGAAATTTTCTAACTTTTTACAAATCATAACAAATGCGATAAACTGTCCAAACTATTTACATAGGTTATTTATAAGAGGTTATATACAATGTGTTACAGAATAATCATAGGTCATGCGTAAGTGAAAGTGTAAGTGGTGGAATTTATTTCCATTTTTCATAAGTTTTTTTTGTGTGTGTGTGGGAGGACTATGTGGGGTTAGCTAATTGGGGTTTTGGGAGTTTTGAGTTTGTGTGTTTGTGGATGCTGTGGGACGGGACTTGGGGGGTAGGGGAATTTGCAGGCAATCTTTAAATTCCGGTAGCATATTCTCAAGATCATATTTTGCTGCATTCATGAGTGGCTTGCTCTTTTTCAACTTTAGCTTGAGTTTGCACACTAGTAGTTGGTGATCTGTTCCACAGTCAGCTCCAGGTTTTGTCTTGGTTGATGTTATAGAGCTTTTCCATCGTTGACTTCCACAGATGTAGTCAATTTGATTTTTGTAGAATTGATTGGGTGAAGTCCATGTGTATGGTCGCTGCTTGTGTTGCTGGAAGAAGGTGTTTGAGATGAATAGACTGTTGGTCTTGCAGAGTTTTATCAGTCAGTTGCCACAGTCAGTTGGATCACCTTTCTTTAGTATTGGTATAGTGCTACAAGGCGTATGCAGCACTGTACAAACACATGTAAAAGACGGTCCCTGCTCATCAGGGTTTACAATCTAATAGAGACAGACAACACAGTAGCTGTACACATGGGATACATCTAGGGGGAATGGAAAGGAAATACAAAGGACTTCAAGTGAGTCAAGATCTGAAATCGGCAGTGAAGAGGTGAGTTCTAAGCCTGGATTTGAAAAGGGTCAGAGAAGGCACCTGACGTACAGACTCAGGTAGTTTGTTGCAGGCATAAGGAGCAGCAAGGTGAAAGGAGAGAAGTCTGCAGTTGGCAATAGAAGAGAAGGACACAGATAGCGATTTGCCAGAAGAGCGGAGTTCCCGAGGATCCAGAAGGACTTGAGAGGAGAGAAAGTCAAAGCAGCGTCAGTGAATCACACATTCAAGTAGTTTAGAAACAAAGAGGAGGAGGCAGATGGGTCAATAGTGAGAAGGACAGGTAGGGTCTAGTGAGGATTTCTTGAGCAGAGGAGTGACCCCAACATGCTTGAAGGCTGCAGGGAAAATTGCAGTGGAAAGCAATAGGTTGAGAATATGAGAGATGGAAGGGACCACAGTGGAGATGGAGCTAAGGAGATGGATGGGAATAGGATCAGAGGAGCAGGTAATGAGTTTGGATGAGGAAAGAAGGTGAATGGTTTCCTCCTCAGAGATCATAGAAATGGAAGAAAGGGTAGCAGAGGTAGGGGGGGAGGTTGAGAGTGAAGAGGGGGAGGAGGGGGAGTAGCTGACCTCGTGGAGAACTGGAGTGTGATCTTGCTAGATTTTGTCATGCAAGTAGTCAGCCAGCGTTTGGACAGAAAGAGAGGGAGGAGTTGGAGGCAGTGGCACCTTGAGGAGAGAGATGAGAGTTGTAAAGAGACGATGAGGGTCAGAGGCAAAATAATTAGTCAGGTGACATAATAGTTTTGTTTGGCAAGTGCTATGGCTGACTGGAAAGAGGCAAGCATGAATCTCAAGTGTAGAAAGTCTGCAAGGGTGCGGGCAGGGGCGGCTCTATAATGAGGCAAAGTGAGGCGGCTGCCTCAAGCAGAAAAGTTTTGAGGGTGGCAAATGCCCCCAAAACAGCTGTCTCACTTCGCCTTCAAGTTTAAAAAAATAAAAAAATAAATAAGCGCACAAGTTGCTGCCGCTGCAGAGTCTGATTCTCGGCAGCGGCAAACTCACCGCCTCCCTTCTAATGCAGCCACAGCTCCCTGCCTCTTAGGGAACCGCGGCAGTGCCTGTGAAACCATTGCGGAGCCTTCCAGTCTCTCGACGGGCTCCGTGCAGCATTGTCCCGCCTCCACAGTCAGTTGGATCATCTTTCTTTAGTATTGGTATAAACACAGATCTTTTCCAGTCAGTTGGCCATGATGTTGTCTTCCATATTTCTTGGCACAGCCTTGTAAGTATGGTAACAGCTGCATCAGATTGCTGCAATACTTCTATAGGAATGCCATCAATGCCTGGTGCTTTCTTCTTTGATAAGGCTTTCAATGCTGCTTCAACTTCTTCTTTCATCACCAATGGTTCCCGATCATAAGGTACAGGTTGAAACGGCTGTTGGTCCACTTGATCTTTATCATATAAAAACAATGTATATTCCTTCCACCTTTTCTTGATCTTCTCAGCATCATTCAGCATAGAACCTTGAGCATCTTTTAACATTCCAATTTGAGGCTCGAACTTTTTCTTTAATTCTCGTAGCATTAGGAAAGCCAATCTTGTTCTTCCTCTAATAGTTTCTGCTTCTATTTCCTTGCATGCGTCGTTGTAGTACTTTTCCTTGTCCTGTCTTGCTGCACGTTGGAAATCTCTATTGAGTTCTGCGATTGTCTTTCTTTCTGCTCTGGCTTTAGCTTCTCTGCGTTTCTGGGCAATTTTCAGAGTTTCTTCCATCGTCCATTTTGGCCGTTTTTGCTTTTTCACCTTTTGTAGAGACTTCTCGCTTTCTTCCAACACAACCTTCTTGATGTCATTCCATAACTTTTCCGGAGCTCTGTCATTTGGACAAAGGTGTATCGGTTGATATAGTGTATGTGGACTTTCAGAAAGCCTTTGACAAGGTCCCTCATCAGAGACTTTTGGCAAAACTAAAGAGTCATGGGATAGGAGGCAGTGTATTACTGTGGATCAGGAACTGGTTAAAAGATAGAAAGCAGAGGGTAGGGCTAAATGGCCAATTTTCCCAATGGAGAAAGGTGAATAGTGGTGTACCCCAGGGATCTGTGCTGGGTCCGCTGCTTTTTGACATATTCATAAATGACCTGGAAAAGGGAATAACGAGTGAGCTTATCAAATTTGCAGATGACACAAAGCTATTTAAAGTTGTTAAAACCCAAGAGGATTGTGGAAAATTGCAAGAGGATCTTGATAAATTGGAAGACTGGGCATCAAAATGGCAGATGAAATTTAATGTGGACAAGTTATGCACCTAGGGAAGAACAACCCAAACCATGGTTACACGATGCAAGGTTCCACATTAGGAACCACCAGCCAGGAAAAAGATTTAGGCGTCATTGTGGATATCATGTTAAAACCATCGGCCCAGTGTGCAGCGGCGGCCAAGAGAGCAAATAGAATGCTAGGTATCATAAGGAAAGGAATGGAAAATAAAACAAAAGATTTTATAATTCCTCTATATCGTTCCATGGTGAGACCGCACCTTGAATATTGTGTGCAATTCTGGTCGCCGTATCTTAAAAAGGATATAGCGATTTTAGAAAAGGTTCAGAGAAGAGCCACCAAAATGGTAAAGGGGATGGAAGGATACTCCTATGAAGATTGTCCTTTCCTATATATTGATTGATTTTGTAAACCGCCGTGCTCTAATTGGAACAGCAGTATATCAAGCTAATAAACATAAACATAAAGGCTAAAAAGGTTAGGGCTCTTTAACCTGGAAAAGAGACGTCTGAGGGGAGATATGATAGAAGTCTATAAATTAATGAACGGAGTGTAACGGGTAAACGTAGATCGATTGTTTACGTTATCAGAATATGGAAAGACTAGGGGACATGCAATGAAGCTACAGGGTAAACTATTTAAGACTAATAAAAGAAAATATTTTTTCACTCAACGTGTAATCAAACTCTGGAATTTGTTACCGGAGGAAGTAGTAAAGGCTGTTAGTGTAGCTGGGTTTAAAAAAGGTTTGGACAAGTTCCTGGAGGAAAGGTCCATAAACCTTAAGAAGGGACCCAGGATATCAATGTTTGACCCAGTACAAGCATTGTGGAACCTGTATCTTTTGGGGAAACTGCTGAGTATGTGTGGCCTGGATTGGCCACTGTTGGAAGCGGGATACTGAGCTAGAAGGACCTTGGTCTGACCCAGTATGGCATATCTTATGTTCTTATGTTATCTTATGGCCCATATACAATTATTAAGAAGGGACCCAGGATATCAATGCTTGACCCACTACAAGCATTGTGGAACCTGTGTCTTTTGGGGAAACTGCTAGGTACATATGACCTAGATTGGCCACTGTTGGAAACAGGATACTGGGTTTGATGGACCTTGGTCTGACCCAGTATGGCATATCTTATGTTCTTATGAGTGGCACTATATGTAAAAACAACTATTAAAGCTTTGGAATTACAGAGCTTAAAAGGGAGAGAGGAGGCATTGTGGGTTAAACTAGAAAGAGGGGAAGAGAAATCTATTTGCATTGGTGTGATATACAGACCTCCCTCACAAGAGGAAGAGGTGGACAGAGAGTTAATTGAAGACATACGCAGCATTGCTAGGAAAGGGGAAGTGCTACTGATAGGAGATTTCAATATGCCAGATGTTGATTGGCACATTCCTGCTGCAGTATCATCTAGAAGTAAAGAGATCCTGGATTCTCTACAGGGAGAACTATTCAGGCAATTGGTAACAGACCCCACACTTGAAGGGGCCATACTGGACTTGGTGCTTACCAATGGTGAAAGTGTTTCTGATGTTGTAGTGGGAGATCATTTTGCATCCAGTGATCACCAGATGGTGTGGTTCAGTATTAGGACTAGGGCTGTTAGAATCCATTCAAAGGTGAGGATCTTAGACTTTAGGAAGACTAACTTTGCCAAGATGGGCCAATACATCAGGGAGCCGTTAGTGGGATGGGAACAGCTGGGGGATGTAGAAAAACAGTGGGCAAAACTGAAAAGGAATATTTTAAGGGCAACGAACCTTATTGTTAAAATGGTAAATAAAGGGAAAAGGAAAAGGAGACAGCTATGGCTTTCTAAAGAAGTAGCTGAAAAAGTGAAGAAAAAGAGGGAGGCCTTCATGAAATACAAGAGATCACAGAGAGAGGAAGACAGGCATCTGTATTTGGAAAAACTTAGAGAAGCGAGCAAAGTAGTCAGGAAGGCAAAGATTCAAAAGGAGGAGGAAATAGCCAATGCAATAAAATGGGGGGATAAGACATTTTTCAGATATATTAGTGAGAAGAGGAAGGGCAAAAGTGGTATTGTCAGACTCAAGGGTGCAGGGGAGGAATATGTAGAAGCTGATAAGGATAAAGCGGAATTGCTTAACAAATATTTCTGTTCTGTGTTCACAGATGAAGACCCAGGAGCAGGACCTCAGAAAACACCCACAAACAGGAACAGAAGCAAGGGACATCTTGAACAATTTTCAGAAAACTGTGTTCGTGAGAGTGGAGTGGAGGAGTAGCCTAGTGGTTGGGGCAAGGTACTTCAGGCCGGAAGGTCGGGGGTTCAAATCCCACTAGAGGACAGCAACCTTGGGCCGGAAGGACTGGGGTTTCTAGTCCCACAGGTGCTCCTTGTGGTCTTGGGAAAGCCACTTAACCCTCCATAGCCCATGTTCCCTGTAAAATAGTTATCTCCAAGTTATAATGCCCTGTTCAATGTAATTTCAGTTTGTTCAATGTAAACCGCACTGATGCAGAATAGCGCGGTATATAAGAGAATGTAAATAAATAAAAATAAAATAAATAAATAAATAAACTAGCTCAACTTAAAGTAGACAAAGCGATGGGTCCGGATGGGATACACCCTAGAATACTGAGGGACGTTGGGGACGTTCTAGCAGCTCCACTGACTGACCTTTTCATTGCCTCGTTGGAGTCGGAAGTGGTGCCAAAGGACTGGAGAGAGGCTCATGTGGTGCCTTTACACAAAAGCAGAAGTAAGGATGTGGTTGAAAACTACAGGCCGGTTAGTTTAACTTTGGTGGTGAGTAAATTATTGGAAACGCTGCTGAAAGAGAAAATAGTGAGGTTTTTGGAGTCCAGCGGATTACAGAATCCGAGGCAGCATGGATTCACCAGAGGCAGGTCTTCTCAGACAAATCTGATTGATTTCTTTGACTGGGTGACCAGGGAGTTGGACCGAGGGAGAACCCTACATGTGGTGTATTTAGATTTCAGTAAAGCCTTTGACACTGTTCCTCACAGGCGACTTATAAACAAATTGAGCACCCTAGGGATGGACCCTATAGTTACTGCTTAGGTTAGAAATTGGTTGGGTGGGAGGCGACAAAGAGTACAGGTAAATGGAGCTCACTCTGAGGAGAAGGATGTTACCAGTGGTGTGCCCCAGGGGTCTGTCCTTGTTCCGATTCTTTTTAACATCTTTGTTAGTGATATAGCGGAAGGGCTGTCGGGTAAGGTTTGCATCTTTGTGGATGATACCAAAATCTGCAACAGAGTAGACACCCAGGAAGGTGTAGATAACATGAGGAGGGTTCTAGCTAAGCTTGAAGAATGGTCTAGAATTTGGCAGCTGGGATTTAATGTTAAAAAATGTAAGGTCATGCATTTGGGCTGCAGCAATCCAAGGGAGCAATATAGTATATGGGGTGAAGTACTTTTGTCCACTAAAGAAGAGCAGGACCTAGGCGTGGTTGTGTCTGATGATCTTAAAGTAGTTAAACAGGTAGAAAAGGCGACGGCAAATGCTAGAAGGATGCTTGGGTGCATACAGAGAGGAATGGCTAGCAGAAAAAGGATGTAATAATGCCTCTGTATAAGTCTTTGGTGCGACCTTATTTGGTGTATAGTGTGCAATTCTGGAGACCACACCTCCAAAAGGATGTGAACAGGATGGAGTTGGTGCAGAGGGTGGCTACTAAAATGATTAGTGGTCTTCATTATAAAGCATTATAAGAATCTTAATATATACACCTTAGAGGTAAGGTGGGATAGAGGTGATATGATTGAGATGTTTAAATACCTCCGTGGCATAAATGTTCAGGGAGAGAGCCTCTTTCAATTGAAGGCAAGTTGTGCTACGAGGGGACATGGGATGAGGGTGAAGGGAGATAGATTCAGGAGTGATATGCGGAAATATTTCTTTACAGAAAGAGTAGTGGATCCGTGGAATAGTCTCCCAGTGGAGGTGGTAGAGATGAGGACAGTAACTGAATTCAAAAAAAGCATGGGACAAACACAGAGGATCTCTAAAGGTAAAAAGGGGACTGTTGTAGTTGTTGATATGGAAGGACAGACTAGATAGGCCATGTGGTCTTTTTCTGTCATCATATTTCTATGTTTCTATTCCGGTGAAACATTTGGGGGAAAACTTGAAGGTTGCCATATGGCAACAACAGCCATGAAAGGGTTAATGAACAAATAAATCTCTTCCAAAGACGGGGAAGCTGTAAAACTAGAGGCATAACATGAAGCTGCAAGGGGGTAAACTGAAAGTCAATGTCAGGATATACTTTTTCACTGAAAGGGTGGTGGATGCTTGGAATGCCCTCCCGATGGACGTGGTGGGGGCAAATACAGTGACAGAATACAAAATGGCATGGGACTGACACAGTGGATACCTTTATAGCAACAGGATAAAATCAAAATAAGCAAAACTCTCTTTTATATCTCAACAAATAGGGGTGTCCTACATGGAGTGGTGGGTACACGCCTAAAGAAAGGCATGGGGAGGGGTGACCTGCACGGAGTGGCAGGTGACCTACTATTACCACCTTGTTGGGCAGAGTAGATGGACCATACTGGTCTTTATCTGCCGTCAGTACTATGTTACTATGAAGGTGCACACTTTGCCGGCGGGCATGGCCATGGGCGGGCTTTGGATAGAGCACATAGGTCTGCATGTAAATTATAAAATGGCGTCCTTTGCACATGCTGGAGATTTACACCAGCACTAGTACTAATGTAAATGTCTGTTCCAGCAATTTAGACACTGTGGCAGGGAAGAGAGGCTAACCCTAAACTACCGCCCTCTCCAAGACCTTTAACTCCATTCAGAAAACCTTCTGCTCTTCTGATCCCATTCCCTCCCACTGGCTCTTAGATCCCCCCACATTCTATCTTTAATTCTAGTCTCTCCACAGGTGTCTTCCCCTCTCCCTGGAAACACGCTATCATTCACCCCATTCTGAAAAAGGGTTCACTAGATCACTCCTCCACCTCTAGCTGGCGCCCCATTTCTAATCTCCCTTTCCTCTCCAAGCTTTTAGAAAAACTTGCTTTCACTCAATTGTCATCACACCTTGAAGTTTCTCTCACCCTTCACCCTCAACAATCAGGTTTCCGCCCCGGTCACAGCACGGAGTCTGTTCTTCTTTCTCTTCTAAACGAACTACACACCGCTCACGATCATGGCCTTGTCACTCTCGCTGTCTCTCTGGATCTCTCTGCTGCATTCGACCTCGTTAATCATCGCACTCTCCTTTCACGCCTCCAAGATGCCGGCATCACCGGCACAGTTCTTCATTGGTTTCACTCCTTCCTCTCTAGCCATTCCTTTTCAGTTTCCACTGGTTCTCTCTTCACCCTCCACTTCCCTTCCCTGCGGTGTCCCTCAGGGCTCTGTCCTTGCTCCCCTCCTCTTTAATGTCTTTTTGGCTCCTCTCGCACTTTTAGTCCAACAACACGGTGTCTCCGCATATTATTACACTGACGATATCTTTCACATTCATTCGTTACCTCTGTCTGATGGGCGCAAGGTGCGTGCTCTTCTCAGACTATGGACCTACAGTAGTTCCTCAGCGTGCTTCTGTGTCTTTCTGTTTTCTTCGTACCTGTTAGTTTTTTGTTAGGAAAGAGGGAAGGGTGTACAGTTCTTCGCAGCTCAACAGACTTTCCAGTGTAGGTAAAAGTGAGAAAATTTGTCATTCTTTGCAAGCATTTTCAGAACAGAAAGCTTTGCAGATCCTCTTTTATGCGCTAAACCCAAATGGTATGCACTCTTTGTAACAGCGACCAGACCATTTGGCCCTTTAGGGGAAATTTTGTGATTGAGCACAAAAAGGTACATTCCCACTTTACCAGTGTGGGTACCCGTAAATGATGTGTACTACAGCTTTGAAATGACCCTAAAGAATATATGTGCATGTATTGACACCTGCTCTTTACACGTATACATGTGTAGTTTATAGAGTGTGTGGAGAAGCGTTACTTCCCTCTCTCCCTCCTAAGCCCTGGCTCTGGTACACCACTGCTCAATTCAGGTAAACTTACAGACATATGTACGCTATATATGTGCACAGCTTTGCCTGCATATTCGTAAGACAGTTTTACAGAAGCCTATTTGTGTAGGTAAAACAGTGAGGCATAGTTACTAGAATGTGTCGGTGCATTGCATGAGACTGGCTTCAGGCCCAGGTTAGCACATGGGGGCCTCACCAACAATGTTCTGATGTAGTCGGCACAGGTTCCATACTACTCTTATGCTAAGCAGTTTACCGTGATTAAGCACCTCCCACTGAGGTGAAGGAGGAGCCTAATGGTTAGAGCACTGGCTTGGGAACCAAGAGTCCAAGGTTCAGTTCCTACTAGCACTCCTTGTGGCCTTAGACAAGTCACTTAGCCCTCCACTGCCTCAGAAGAAAGGCCTGAAATCTACTTCTGGCTATACTGCCAAGAAAACCCAGGAGCTGATGGGCCACCAGGAGTCAGCATTGACTCAAAGCTAAAAACAAATCCCCAAAACTGAGGTGGCAGAAATGCAGCTGAGCTAAGTGGACCACTCTTGATTAGTCACGTTAACCGCCACGCGCATGCTCTGCCCCTGAATCACCCAACCTCTGCTAAGTAGCAAGTGTGAGATTCTTAGCACAATGCATTTTTGGCATGAGATAATGCTTAGCACATGCTAAACCCCACACTGACCGTTAGTGCACTATAGTAATATTCCCCAGTATTTTACCTTCACACAATAACATTTTGCACCTGACAAATCTTATTTACATTAATTACTCATGAGCAGCTCTTGCTGTCATACAAAGCTCCCAAATCAAGCTTCACTGGCTCCCAATTCACCACCATGTCCAGTTCAAACTCCTTAACCAATCCACAAAACCATCCACACAGGTACACCTCTGGGACAGAGGGTGAGGCAGATAGGTGCACAAGTGGTGTTCTTTTCAATCCTCCCTGTTGAGGGTAAAGGCCGAGGCAGAGAAGCTCGCATCCTGGAGATGAATACATGGCTGCGTGGATGGTGTCACTGAGAGTGTTTTAGTTTCCTGGACCATGGGATGATGTTCCAAGGACTGCAGAGCAAAATGGCGTCTATCTGTCCAAGAAGGGTTGACATGTCTTCTGTAGCAGACTGGCTAATCTACTGAAGAAGGTGTCAAACTAGATTCGTTGGGAATGGGTGAAGAAAGTCCCCAGGTAAGTGAAACATTAAATGCCTCTATAGAAATGGGTAAAAGGGGCAACATCTGGAAAGCAGTGGGTACTTATGCTCGTAGCATGAGAAATAATACCCAAAATGTTGAGGCTTTAATGGAAGAGGCTAACTTGGATTTAGTGGAGGTTATGGAGACACAGTTCATGGACATGACTGAGATGTAATCATACCAGGCTATACTTTATTTAGGAAGGATAGGGTAGGGAGAAGGGGAGGAGGAGTGGCACTATAAGTAAAAAATAATAATAAAGCTATAGAATTACAGGGCTTAAAAGGGAGAGAGAAGGCACTGTGGGTTAAACTAGAAAGAGGGAAAGAGAAATCATTTGCATTGGCGTACTATACAGACCCTGCTCACAGGGAGAAGTGGTGGATGAAGACTTAATAGAAGACATACACAGCATTGCCAGGAAAGGGGAAGTGCTACTGATAGGTGATTTCAATATGCCGGATGTTGATTGGCACATCCCTGCTGCGATGTCATCTAGAAGTAAGGAGATCCTGGATTCTCTACAGGGAGAACTAGTCAGGCAACTGTTAACAGAACCAACATGGGAAGGGGTCTAGGAGCCCTGTAAAATCTTGGTTGAAAAACCAGCCATGCTTTTCGGCAAAGCCAGTGTGCAATTCCCTGTGCAATAGTACATGTCACCTCCTACTAGGACCTCTGCCTTCCACCTAGACCAGCTCTTCCTGCATCCAGCCAGTCCAGACACTATGGAAGGTAGAGTGACTTCCCAAAAGTCACAAGGATGGTCAGCAGAAGAAACTTCCTGGTCTTCAGGCTGTTGCTCTAAGTACCAGGGCCATTCTTTCACTTCTCTGTATATTCTCTGTCTGAAAGCCCTGCTTCTGTCAGTAGGAGCATCATATCACTTGTTATAACATGGTATCTAGCTTCTGGCTCGCAGACTGATGCTGATAGGCCTCCTGGGCAGCTGTGCGTCAACTATAGAACGTCTTAGCAAATGGTGCCAAACACACGTTCTGCAAATGCACCTAAGTTATATGCCTGCCCTCCAAAACTGCATTTACTTAGCACACTGCAGGGATACATACCTAACTCTTTAATCAAAATAGTAATAAACAACACTGTGCCTAGCTCAGTCAATTCACACAATTGTGTGCCAGGCCATTACCTGATGCATCACCAATAGCTGAAAATTAACCATGTGCCCCTTCTTGCAAAGCACATTCATAACCCTGGGTTATCATTTCTGTTGTTTGGGAAAGGGCAAGAGATTGGTTTGCAAGATGTGTGCTCTGTGTGTCATAAGCGATGACCCTTCCCTACCCCCATGCCCACTCTTGCAGAGTAGTATGTTACAACCTACCACACGATAAGCAAACCTGCAGCTCCCTTGCTGTGTACTTCAGCCATCTGAAGTAATATAGTAAATGCCAGCAGAGAAATGTGAGCACGACCTATCGAGTCTGCCCAGTGAACTATCTAGGGCTGCTCTTGCCAGTCCATTCACGTTAGTCTCTTCTCTGCCTTTGTTTAGTTTGTACTGCTGCTCATGTCAGTTACCCCATTCTACAGTTGTGATCAACATTATTGGCACCCTTGCAGTTCAACCCCTTAATGTCCAGTATCTCCTAAAAAAAAGTAGCCAGCAAAATGGGGTCATAAGAGCAAGAGAGATTGGATGATCTAATGGGGGGTCCTATGAGAAAGAGAGAGCGAAAGAGATACTGGGTAAGTCTGGGGAACCATGAGAGAGAGAGAAAGACATTGGGTGAAGCTTGGGTGGGGGTTATGAGAGAGAGAGGAAGCCTAGGGGTGTCATGAGAGAGATAGAGAAACTAGAGGAAGCCTAGGGGTGTCATGAGAGAGATAGAGAGACATATACCCACACATGCAGGGCTGACCCAACCACCAGGCAATGAGATGGCCGCCTATGGTGGTAACTTCTGAGAGGATGGCAAAGGGCATTCAAAGCTAAACAACTTATTTTGACAGCTAGAGGGTTGTAAAGCTCAAGGTTTGCCTATGACACCAACACCTTGAACCACCTCTGGGTCCAGCCCTGCAAACATGCATGTAGCTTCGACACTCCCCATTACATACACACACACACATGCAGCCAACAACACTTCCCATGACAGACACCCAGACATATGCACCCCTGACACACACGCATGCAGCTCCTGACAGTCCAATGGCATACACATACAGGTAGCCCCAAGACTCCCCATTACACACACACATGCAGCTGACGGCACTTCCCATGACGGACACCCAGACGTATGCATCCCTGACACATACACACACGTACGCAGCTCCTGACAGCCCCAATGACATACACATGCAGGCAGCCCCAAGACTCCCCATTACACACACACGCATGCAGCTGACGGCACTTCCCATGACAGACACCCAGACATATGCAACCCTGACACACACACACACATATGCAGCTCCTGACAGTCCAATGACATACACATACAGGAAGCCCCGAGACTCCCCATTACACACACACACATGCAGCTGACGGCACTTCCCATGAAGGACACCCAGATGTATGCATCCCTGACACACACACACGTACGCAGCTGCTGATAGCCCCAATGACATACACATACAGGCAGCCCCAAGACTCCCCATTACATACACACACATGCAGCTGACGGTACTTCCCATGACGGACACCCAGACGTATGCATGCCTGACACACACACGTACACAGCTCCTGACAGTCCCAGTGACACATGCACACACACATGCACGCACACACTGCCTGGCACACATAGACACACACCCCCGACACACCCACTACACAGACACATATGCACCCCATGGTACATACATACCTGCATGTAGCCTGCAACACACACATATACAACCTCAACACTTCTATAAGACACATATATCAACTCCCGATTCTGCACATGGGGGAAACGCACTATGATGTGGCACTTTTCAACTTGGAACTTTCGATGAGTTGGATGGATGAGAACATGAGTGTACGCATCCTTGAGATCTAGAGAACATGAGTGTACGCATCCTCGAGATCTAGAGAACATGAGTGTACGCATCCTCGAGATCTAGAGAACATGAGTGTATGCATCCTTGAGATCTAGAGAACAAAGCCAATCCTGACTCTGGAGGTATGGCAGCAGAGTTCCTAGAGAAATAATTTTGAACTTCTCTTTGAACAGGAATTTGTTCAATTCTCTGAGGTCTAAAATGGGTCTGTGTCCTCCTGTTTTCTTTAGAATAAGGAAATAGGGGGAGTAGAACCCTGTACGCTGTTGTAGAATGGGAACCTCTTCTATTGCCCCTTGGGCAAGAAGCACAGTGACCTCTTGACCTAACTGGATGTTGAGAGAGGTCTGAGAATTGAACTGTCTTACCATTGTAGGAGGGGGCATGCTGAGGAAATGAAGCTTGTACCCCTCTCTTACAATAGACATAGTCCAATTTTCTGCTGTTATCTGACCCATCTGGAGGCAAAATGACATAATCTTCCTGAAATGGTGGAGGGTTCTGGACCATTCAGGGCCAGGAAGGCAAAGTTCTCTAGATAGGCGTCAAAGCCCCTGTGGAGCTGAGTCTGCTGAGCCGGTTGAGGCTTAGCAGCTTTTGTTTTTCTTTGCCTAGGTTGTTGCTGCTGTCCCTTTTGGGCAGACTGACCCAAACGATGTCCCTGTTGGGTATAGGAGGGATAAAACCTCTTCTTCTTACTGAAGAATGGTTTCTTGTAGGATTTTTTCCTTGCAGGATCAGCTGTAGATTTAGACCATCTATCCAAGGTGATATTGGCAGCACTGTTCCCTCTAAGCTGTGCGCGTGTGCGCGCGCACACACCTCACCGAGTGAGCGCACATACTTTACAACAGAGCGCACAAAAATTACGGTTCTGATTCTGATAGAAAACAACACAGACTTTCTTAAAATAGAAAAGCTGTTGTGTATTTATGGTTTTCACAAGTTCTACAATATTTTCTAGTGCAATCAATGTGGTGTACATACCGTATTCTGACGTGTAGTCAAATTTTAAAGTATATAACTCCGAGTGTCGTTATGTGGCGCACAAAAATTTAACCTTCCTTCAAAAGCTGCACAGCTGATATTTTATGCGCGCACACAGCCTACAGAAAATTAGAGGGAACATTGATTGGCAGCATCTATCTCATTAGCTTTTTCCTGCCAATTCTTGCCAAAGAGATTCTCTCCTGTGCAAGGAATATTTCCTAGTTTATCTTGTACCCAAAGTTCCAAGTCAGGTGCCTGGAGCCAGGCAATCCTACGTGCACCTATGGCAATAGCAGAGGTTCTGCTTATGCACTCAAAGCAGTCAAAGGCTGCACGATTGACAAACTTGGAAACATCCTGAGCATGTTTGACAAGGGCGAGGTAATCCTGCCTCTTACCATTGGGAAGGAGAGGGCTCATAAGCTCTAAATCTCCTGTGACCTCCTTAAGGAACATTCCCATATATAAAATATAGGAACTGATCCTAGCAGAAAGCATGGAAGCCTGGAAGGTTCGACACCCAAAGTCGTCAAGAGTCCTACACTCACGTCCTGGAGGATTAGATGCATGCCTTTTTGCACTCTTTATCCTTCTCATAGCTGATTCCACCACCATGGAATGGTGTGGTAGCTGAGTCTTCTGAAACCCAGGACAGGGTGGAACTCAATACATGGTGTCGAGTCTTCGAGAGTGAAGAGATGTGGTCAGAGGTGTTTCCCACATCCTTAACATGAGATCATGCAAGATCTCATGAATAGGTAAGGTAGCTGCCTCCTTGGGAGCTTTAGGGTATTGCAGGATTTCCAATTCCTTTGCCCTAGGCTCTTTTTCAGGAGCCACTGTGATGGAAAGACCTCGAGCCACATCTCGGATAAAATCCTGAAAGGACATATCCTCTAGTGGAGACATCCTACGCTGAGGAGAAGAAGAATTCTCAGGAAGAAGTACTCTGGTATCGGCAGAGCTTTCAGAGTCTTCAGACTCATCCGAGGATTCAAAGTATCTCCGATCCGGGTGATCGTGCAAGGCACGATACCGGTACCGATCAAAGTCGGCATCGGAGGGGTCTGGTACCGGACTTGTCGATACTGGATGGATAAGCATGACCCGGTAGAATACCTGCCGATGTTGATGCAGTCGATACCGGTACTGGAGTCGGTGCCGGTACCGGTTGAATTGTCTGAAGCGGTTTCAAGGGCATCAAGGCCGTGAGAAGAGCCACCAGACTGCGTTCAATAGCCAAGAATCTCTGGTCTATCGATGCTGCCAATGCTTGGGTATCGGTACCCAGAGCATGGCACCAGTAGTTCTGCCAAGGTTGAGGCCTCGAGAACATCCTGGAGCCCCGTTAGTGCTTTAGAAGCCGAAGCCTCCCGCCGGGGCAATTTTGCCGGTGAAAATCCCTCAAGGGCAATGCCAGAGGCATCTCGATGTTTAGAGGGAGATCTACCCTTTGAGGACCGGCTAGATTTATGTTTAGTTACCTGAGATCCATGGGAGGAAGACGAAGCCCTGGAAGACATCAATGCCACAGAGGCTGCATCGGAGGGAAAAAGAGTGCTAGGTTTAGCAGCTTGGTTCTGCCGGCCCCTCTTTGACATCATCCCACAAGCAACACACTCTGAAATAGAGTGGTCAGGACCTAAACATTTGAGGCACCACTCATGGGTGTTGGTGACGGAGATGGTACCGCCACACTTGGAACACTTTTTAAAACCCGAAGCGGGTTTTTCCATTTTAAAGGAAAAGTTGGGCCTAGTGCCCAAAATGGCGCATGGCACCTGAGGAGAAAAAAACCTGGAAAAAACTCCAGAAGAAAAGTTGTTTTGTTTTGTTTTTTTTGAAAAAAAGAAAGAAGAACCGGTGGTACCGGTGTAGCGTCAAAGGAAGGCAGACGCGACCACAAAAAAGAAGAATAGAAGGGAATTATTTTCTGCGGCGACAGGATGTGCGACCTGTCGGCTCCGCGGAAAACGAAGAACTGGAGATGGACAGTTGGGAAAGGCGGGAAGGCAGCACGCAGATGCTGTGGGATGCTCCCAAAAGCTTTCCTATTGGACGCTGGGGAGCGTTCCCGCACAGGCTCCGTCGGTACCGACGATACCCATATGTGAAGACTACATTCCTGCTTGTTCCTGGAGATAAAGATTTAGGCGTCATTGTGGATAACATGTTAAAACCCTCCGCCCAGTGTGCAGCAGCAGCCAAGAGAGCAAATAGAATGCTAGGTATCATAAGGAAAGGAATGGAAAATAAAACAAAGGATATTATAATGCCTCTGCATCGTTCCATGATGTGATCGCACCTTGAATATTGTGTGCAATTCTGGTCTCCATATCTTAAAAAGGATATAGCATTATTAGAAAAGGTACAGAGAAGAGCCACCAAAATGGTAAAGGGGATGGAAGGATACCCCTATGAAGAAAGGCTAAAAAGGTTACGTCTCTTTAACCTGGAAAAGAGACGGCTGAGGGGAGATATGATAGAAGTCTATAAATTAATGAACGGAGTGGAACGGGTAAACGTAGATCGATTGTTTACGTTATCAGAATATAGAAAGACTAGGGGACATGTAATGAAGCTACAGGGTAAACTATTTAAGACAAATAAGAGAAAATATTTTTCACTCAACGTGTAATCAAACTCTGGAATTTGTTACCGGAGGATGTAGTAAAGGCTGTTAGTGTAGCTGGGTTTAAAAAAGGTTTGGACAAGTTCCTGGAGGAAAGGTCCATAAACCATTATTAAGAAGGGACCCAGGATATCAATGCTTGACCCAGTACAAGCATTGTGGAACCTGTGTCCTTTGGGGATACTGCTAGGTACGTACGACCTAGATTGGCCACTGTTGGAAACAAGATACTGGGCTTGATGGACCTCGGTCTGACCCAGTATGGCATATCTTATGTTCTTAAAAGAACTTAAAACGCTTCAAAGTTACTCACACTGCAAAACCTTCTGCAGCAGCCAGTACTTCCAATGCAAATAACTTCAATGCAATCAACTGGCAAAACACCCCGCGCATGCGTTCTAAGCAGGGCTCGGGAAGACGGGACTTGATGACAACTCACTCGCCCCACACGGCTCCCCGAACAACTCGCCCATGCAAAGAACATAAATGGAAAATGTTTTTTTGAGGGCTGTGGTGCCTTGTGAGATTATTGTAGGGATTTTGTGTGCATTTGTTTATGTTTCGTTTTAGTTTGCTGTACCAGGTGCTTTAAGGTTTGCGCACATAGTGAGAGGCCTATTCAAATCCAGTCTAAAAATCAGCTCTTCAAGGCTGTGTTCGGATCTTGATCTCCTTATTCTCGTGCTTATCACCTACCTGTACCTTGTGATTCCCCTTGAATTACCCTAGTCCCCAGCTGTTGTTGTGTGGTCTGTCTTGATTAGACTGTGAGCTCTGATGAGCAGGGACTGTCTCTTACTTGTACAGCGCTGTATATGCCCTGCAGTGCTATACAAATGATAAATAGTAATAGTAGTAGTGATAGTATCTGTGCCTTTCCCGTCCACTGCCAACTCCAGACTTTGTTCGTTCTACCTTTTTGCACCATATGCCTGGAAGATACCACCTGTGCCACCTGGTTCCATCTCTGGTTATATTCAAATCCAGATTCAAACCCAACTCTTGGAGGCTGCCTTTAGATCCTAACTCTTGTTCTCCTGTTTACAACCCATGTGTGTCCTAACCATTTCCCCTTAGCTCTATCCTCGTCCCTTCTTTGTCTCTTCTGATAGATTGTGATCTCTTCTGAGCAGGGGCTGTCTCTTACTGTGCAGTTCTATGCATGCCTTGTAACGCTATGCAAGCGATAAGTACTAGCGGTAATCAGTTGCTCTAACACCATTCCCTCTTGTGCCAGATCCAGCATGCCACTAAGAACTTCAGTTATTTCAGCTAAAAACCTTACTCCCTAGCATGTCCTGATATACCACTGACCCAGTGAATACTGGTGTAATTAAAATCACCCATTATAACTATGTTGCTAATTGTGTTAGGGTCCCTAATTTCTTTTAGCATTTCATCATCTGTCTGTTCATTCTGGCCAGGTGGCTGGTAGTAGACCCCCACTGCCATCGTCTTCCCCTGTTCACATGGGATTTCTATCCATAGAGATTCTACAGTGTATTTTGTTTCCTGCAAAACGTTTACGATGTGTGACTCAATGCCCTCTCGAACAGACAGCGTAACCTCAATTTGATCTACTCTTATCATTGCAATATAGTTTGTAACCAGGTATCACAGTGCCTCATTGGTTGTCCTCCTTCCAGTCTAAAATGCCAATTAAGTGCTATATATTCTAACACTCCCGTCTTGTTTTTTTAGACTTCTAGCATTTGCATTTCAAAGTTTGTTGTTTGTTCATATTAACCAGCTGCTTATCGGTTGACAGGGTCATTTGGAATCTTTCAGCTCTGTCTGCTCTGTACTTAAAGGCACCGGCTCTGCTTTTACTTTTATTGCAACCTCTCCATGGGGAGGAGAGGGGGGCGAGGTGAGGTCTACACAAGCAAATAATGGAACCAAAGGATCCAGATGAAAAATCGTTTTGGATCCCAGCAGTTTTCACCTGCTCCTGAGGCTGTCCAGCTAGAGAGGAGCTGTGGATGGGATCTGGTCCCAAGGGCTTTCAGTCATAACTCCTCTCAATTAGCTTAACTCATTAACCATGTTTTAACTGGGAATCGTGCAATCTTGAGTTCTAAACCTGGCCACTAGGTGTCGCCGCTATCTGAGGAGCAGGAAAGCTGAACCAGGGTCCTTGCATGACACTATTCTGCAGTCACAGAGCTGCAGGCCGGCCTTCTAGTAATTTAATAGCTTTCCTCCCACGGAGCTGCATCAACCTATCAGTATTTCTCAGATACAGTTAAACAAGCTGAAATGTTTAGGGATTTTATAGTAGCCTAGTAAACGACAGACCAGTTATCCTACTTTGGTTGGCTGTGATTATAAATTACGCTCTTTAAACCAAAAGTAGTTTCCCCTTCTCCATGTCTTACCGAATCTCTCAATCGGTCCGCAGCATTACTCTCTCTATCTATCCCAAGCAGACTTAATGATCTTAAGCTTGTAATCAGGGCCACCCCGTTAACCGTTTCTTCAGTATGCACCCTGCAGCCTGCACGTTTGTACCTCAGGAACATACAGTCGACTTGAACTGACACCTCAACCTGGCTGCAAAGGTGCATCTGAATGCAGCACATATTGCAAAGCCAATATGTTGCATCTGGCAAAGGAGCAGCTGAAAATGAATTCAAAATGTGCATGCAGGGAGATTTCTGTTCATGTCTATTGGGTGGAAATTAAGAAGCAGGAGAAGGCATCTCTCCAGAATGAGGTCTCCAGAACTTCTCAACCTTTGCCACACCATCAAAATGCAGGAGTGTAACATTCTCCAAACTAGTTTGCTTGTGTTTCTTGGCCATCAGCACCAAGTACAGGAAGCAGCAGAAATGTAAAACAAAAAAGGTAGGTGGAGCAGTGCTGAATCATTTTGGCATAATTCAATAAAGGCTCGAATTGTCTTTCCAAGGCAGATGAAGGCGGGGAGAGAGGGGGGAGGCTGAATCCTGCCGGCTTCTTTTTTGAGATGCCCTAACAAGAATGCAACAGGGTGAAAATATCAGACATACTTTACACACATTCTGCTAATTACTGCAAGTATTTAAAGTTGTAATTAGCTTATTATACTGCAGAGAACCTAACATGCCATGTCTTTCAAAAGAATTTCTCGCCAGATCATTAGCGGGAGAGCTAAGAACATCTGTTTCAAATAAAATGAACCAATTAGCAAAGGCAACTTCACCGAGTTTGCAATCAGAGGCCTCTATTGTGCCAAGTTCTGCCGTCTTTCTCACATCCCACGCTTCTCCGCCAGCACAGCTGCTCTGTAAACACCACTGACTTAAGCGCAGGTTCCTCAAACGTATGTTCATTTGAAGTAACCTAACCCAGGCCGGGCTGCTCCTTGCTACTGCGGTGCCGGGATAGCACCGGTCCGAAATATTCTGATTGTTCTGCTACAGTTGTGTAGTGCACACCAGCAGACTACACACTACAGTTCTTGTTAGACACTAAAGCCTGAGCTGGTGCAGAGCAAGCTGCTCTGGACTAAAGCAGTTTCATGCTCTCTTTTAATGACAGAGGCCAGAAGCAGTCAAGCTCTGTGAAGGAAGCGCGCTTAAAAGCACACTTCACACACAGGGAAAGCGCCGTCCTCATCAGTTAGGGAATAGCTTGGCTATGTGCAGGTTTAGTGAGCAAAACCATCTGCACTGTAATCAAAGCCTCTGGTCTGAAATCTATAAAAGAAAAGAAAGTACTTTAACTTTGCCCAGTTTCTTGAAGGAAAGGTACAGCAAGAGAGGGAGAAAGTCTATTTAGAGCCGCATCTGGAAAATGGAACCTGAAGTATCCCGTGAATCCGGAGACGGGGAGACAGTGCATGCTAGCGATTAGTACTTAGAACGAGTTTGCACCAGAGAAGTGTTGCAAAGGTCCCATCATCAGGGCGCAGAGCTTTAATCTTGGAGATCCTATGTGCCATTAACTGTATCACAAGCCACTCTCAGGCAATGACATAGCTCTTTAATGAGCAGTTTCTCTGCATGTGAATTACCGTGCCAAGCAGGGGCGGCCCAAGGGGGGTGCGGAGACTCGGTGCAGGGTCTCATTTGCATAATGTTACCATACAGTAACCTTTAGTAAACATGCCTCTTAATGAGTGTATAGATTTATTTATATTCTCTTATATACCGTGCTATTCTGCATCAGTGCGGTTTACTTTGAACAAACTGAAATTACATTGAACAGGGCATTATAACTTGGAGATAACTATTTTACAGGGAACATGGACTATGGAGGGTTATGTGGCTTGCCCAAGACCACAAGGAGCACCTGTGGGACTAGAAACCCCAGCCCTTCTGGCCCAAGGTTGCTGTCCTCTAGTGGGATTTGAACCCCCAACCTTCTGGCCTGAAGTACCTTGCCCAACCACTAGGCCACTCCTCCACTCCACTCTAGATAAAGAAAGACTAAAAGATTTCTACATTACTATAATCCAGTGCCAACCGCCAGGCACATTAGGAACTACTACAAACACTGCCCATTTAGAACCCATAGCAAACTCGCCGTATCATAACAGCACTACCAGGACTCACAAAGCACCATACTCTACCTATCAAAAGGAAACACTGCAAATATTAAACCAATACATTTCAGAGAATAACAATACATGACCTACTGGGGAAAGAGAACAAGTGCCAATGTCAAATAGGAATTACATAAACAGAATACCTCAGCTCAGTTACACATGCAGAACATAGACCCTCACCAAACAAGGAATCACAATTTAGAAACAGGAAGACAATAATTAAACTGGGAACCCCAAAAGTCAAACTTGGAATGTACAACAACACTGTAGAAATAAAACTATTAATTAATTTCCTCTGGTACTAAACAAAGCACAGACGTTAATGATGCACATTTCCCAGAGCTGACATATTCCAGTTAATAAATTCAAAATAAAGAGATATCGTTCTACCTTTGGTGCATTTTTTTTCACTTGCAATTGCTTCAGCCACTTTCTTCTGGTTTCTTCGTGTCTTCTGCTAACTCTCCATTGTCTGCTGTCCATTTGTCCTTTCTTCTCTCCTCTAGTTTTTTTCCATTCTCTCTCTCTACATCTGTTTTAACATACTAATCTTTCCCCTTTTGCTCTTTCCTCATTCCTATTTCATCCACTCAAATTTTACCCCTCCATCCTCAATCCCCACTTACTCTCCCAATACCTAGCCAATTGTAGATTTGTCTTCCCTCCCACCCAAAATATTTTTCCCCTCTCCATTTCACTCTCCCAGCTCCATCCCATTCTAATCCTCCCCCAACATCAGCTCCCTTCTAGTTCCAGCCCCACCCAGCATCCACTCCCTTCTAGCCCCTACATCAGTCCATTTCCAGTCCTAGCTCCCCATCAGCCCATTTCCAATCCTAGCCCCACCATCAGCCCATTTCCAGTCCTAGCTCCCCCATCCATTTCCAGTCCTATCTGAGTCCCTCCATCAGCTCATTTCCAATCCCAGCCCCCCATCAGCCCATTTCTAGTCCTTTCCTAGCCCCACCATCAGCCCATGTCAAATCCTAGTTCCCCTCCACTCAGCCCATTTCCAATCCAAGCTCCCCATGAGCCTACTTCCAGTTCTAGCCCCTCCATGAGTCCATGAATCCAAGCCCCCACCACAGCCCATTTCCAATTTTAGCACCCCAAACAGCCCATTTCCATTCCTATCCTAGCCCGTCTATCAGCCCATTTCCTCTCCTAGCTCCTCCCCAAGCCTATTTTCAGTCCTAGCTCCCTTCCCTCACAGCCCATTTCCATTCCAAGCCCCCGTCCCCATCAGCTATTTGCAGTTCAAGCTCCCCCTTCCACTCAGCCCATTACCAGTCCTAGCCCCCCATCAGCCCACTTCCAGTCCTAACCCCCATCACCCCATTTCCAGTCTTAGCCCCCCCGTATTATTTATTTATTTATTTATTTAACATCTCTTATATACCGCGCTATTAAAATCAGTGCGGTGTACAATGAACAAAATATACTACAATGTGTACAGGTAACATTGAGTTTACAGAGAACAAGGGAATATATAACATGGAATAACAGGGATAACTATGTACAATCAACATTATACTATGAATATGCTTTTATTATATACCATATTTAAACTCGAGTAGCCCATTAACAGTCCTACCCCCCATCAGCCCACTTCCAGTCCTAACCTCCATCACCCCATTTCCAGTCTTAGCCTCCCCGTAGCCCATTACCAGTCCTACCCCCCATCAGCCCACCTCCAGTCCTAACCCCCCATCAGCCCATAGCCCATTACCAGTCCTAATCCCCTCCCCACCCCCCCATCAACCCATTACCAGTCCTAACCCCCTCCCCCAGCCCAGGGAAATTTAAAAAAAAGAAAAACACTGCCCGGCAGAGCCCTCCGTGAATCAGTCCCCTCAGCGTCAGCTTTCAGTTTCTCTCTCGTGGCTCTGTTAAGTCCGCCAGCGCTGATGGGAAACAGGATTTTCCCACACCAAAAGTGCTGCTTATTCCACCTCACCGGCAACATATACAGAACCATGACCTGAGTCAGCCCTGTATGTGCTGCCAGGCTGCCCCCCCCCCCCTCACTCTGCCCTGATCCTCCCCCGCCAGCTCTCTCTGTTCTGAGCATTAGGACGTACAGGGAGAGCCGGAGGGGGGAAGGGCCCAGACATCTTGTGTATCTCTGCATAAGGCCTCTAATGACTTCCAAGCTCTCCTGGGATTGCCTTAGACGAGTGTGAGAATGTGGACGTCATTTGTACGTAGGGTTTCTTAGTAATGAGGCTTCTACAGGGAAGATGTGCTGTGCCCACTTGCGGGGACCTATTCCTTCATGTTTTTATCTGTAATGTGTGTGAGTTTGGTCTTGGCTGATTTTCTTAAATTCTGAGAAACTCACAAGCTCCACTGGCTGGCAGGAATCCTTCATGAGAGCAGACAGCTAGGGGGCACTGCAGTGCTCGTCCCGATTCACTGTCCCTTGCATTCTGAGATGAAGGAACAATTTTCAAAGCAGCCCAAATAGTTATTTATTTAACATTTCTTATATACTGCCTTTCATGATATCAAGGCAGTTTACATTGAACAAACTGAAATTACATTGAACAGGCCATTATAACTTGGAGATAACTATTTTACAGGGAACATGGGTAATGGAGGGTTAAGTGGCTTACCCAAGACCACAAGGAGCATCTGTGGGACTAGAAACCCCAGTCCTTCCGGCCTAAGGTTGCTGTCCTCTAGTGGGATTTGAACCCCCAACCTTCCGGCCTGAGGTAACTTGCCCCAACCATTATGAAGTTCTTGGTTCCTTTTCCCCAGGCCCCAGTTCCGAAAAGGAAAGTTTGTGCCATTAGAAAAGCCGCCTTGAGGGGAAAGTGGTCACATAGATCTGCCCAGGCTTCCTCTGAGGGCAACCTTCTCCCAATCTAACCATCATACCTGTGAGCCTGGGTAAAAATACATGCATGACTGATCCCCAGGGAGAGACAACTTGCCCCGGTAAGTGACGGAGGAAAATGATCCTGATGAGAAATGCCTAGGCAGGTCGTGGGACGGTCTTCAGGGTTTGCTCACTAAGGATTCAGCAGATTCTGCAATGTACTGATCTCAGCTCTAGCCTGTGCAGGGCCTGACACTCAACCCGTGATGATCAGCGTATTTAAAGTGCCTGGCCACTGCCGGCAAAAGTGAAACTGGATATTTAGCACCGCAGTTCAGACATCCTGAACCCATAAAGTTGGACAGCTATTGAAACCACCTAACTTTATGTGGTTATTTATCTAGTTAAGAGACTGAAAATCGCTACCAACCGGATAAGTGCTGGGACGGCCCTCACATCACCCACGGGCCAGACAGCGCCATGGAATACTCAGCGGTACGAACCGGGCAGTGTTGCTGAAAATCCAGCCCATTCATTGTGCATTTTTAATCTGTCCTTTCCCATTTATCATCTTCCCCCACAAAACAGAGACCCAGCTCCTATCTGGATCCTCCTCTGATTATCTCACTATGGCAACTGCTGTGCCATCTAAATATTGCTGGATCATTATTAAAGTGTTCTTTATATAACAGGGACATTGGCAGTACAGGGAGAAATCCCCTTTCAGATCTGAATACCAAAATGCAGTAACTAAATTCATAGAAGAGCCAGAAGCTATCGGAGTTATCTGCTGTTAGTATTCGATCCAGTTGGGAGGAGATAAGACCATGTCGTTCCCCCCCCCCCCCCCCTCCCGCGTGGCTTCAAGAAGATAAAGAGGCTTTGCAGTGTTTCAGGGAGAATCAGCAAGAGAGAAAAGTTACCAGATGTCCCCGATTTTCAAGGATTGTCCCCAGTTTTGTGATAGTGCCCCAGAGTTCCTGGACTGTAACTACCATCTGTCCCCAATTTCAGTGCGCACACAGGCAAAGGACTTTGTGACCCCTCCTGGTAGGAGAAAATGTCAAATTAACTTCTTTTCTAAAAAAAGAGGAGGTATTTTAGAAATATATAGAATATTTGTCTGTATGTATAGAATAAAGTTATAATGCCTCTATATTGTTCCATGATAAGACCACACCTTAAATATTGTGTGCAATTCTGGTCGCCGTATCTTAAAAAGGATATAGTGTTATTAGAAAAGGTTCAGAGAAGAGCCACCAAAATGATAAAGGGGATGGAAAGATACCTTATGAGGAAAGGCTTAAAAGGTTAGGGCTTTTCAACCTGGAAAAGAGATGGCTGAGGGGAGATATGATAGAAGTCTACAAATTAATGAATGGAGTGGAACGGGTAAACGTAGATCGATTGTTTATGTTATCAGAATATAGAAAGACTAGGGGACATGCACTGAAGCTACAGGGTAAACTATTTAAGACTAATAAAAGAAAATATTTTTTCACTCAACGTGTAATCAAACTCTGGAATTTGTTACCGGAGGATGTAGTAAAGGCTGTTATTGTAGCTGGGTTTAAAAAAGGTTTGGACAAATTCCTGGAGGAAAGGTCCATAAACCATTATTAAGAAGGGACCCAGGATATCAATGCTTGACCCAGTACAAGCATTGTGGAACCTGTGTCTTTTGGGGTGACTGCTAGGTACGTATAACCTAGATTGGCCACTGTTGGAAACAGGATACTAGGCTTGATGGACCTTGGTCTGACCTACTATGGCATATCTTATGTTCTTATGTTCTTAAAGTTTAAGTATGTATGTATGTATGCCCGCTCATAACACGAGAAGAGCTGCTATTGTCTTCTTTAAAGTTTTGAAATTACTGAATGCTAGTTAGACTGGTCATTTTGAAATCTATGCAGAAAAGATGCCCATGGAGGGAGGACCCTTGCCCCTCCCTGCCCAACTCAGCACTGCCCAGGTATCTCAGATTAGCTCTCCAAATATCTGGTAACACTAGTTAGGAGAACATAAGAACATAAGATATGCCATACTGGGTCATACCAAGGTCCATCAAGCCAAGTATCCTGTTTCCAACAGTGGCCAATCTAGGTCATACGTACCTAGCAGTTTCCCCAAGGGACACAGGTTCCACAATGCTTGTACTGGGTCAAGCATTGATATCCTGGGTCCCTTCTTAATAATGGTTTATGGACCTTTCCTCCAGGAACTTGTCCAAACCTTTTTTTAATCCCAGCTATACTAAGAGCCTTTACTATATCCTCCGGTAACAAATTCCAGAGTTTGATTACACGTTGAGCGAAAAAAAATTTTTTTGTCTTAAATAGTTTACCCTGTAGCTTCATTGCATGTCCCCTAGTCTTTCTATATTCTGATAATGTAAACAATCGATCTACATTTACCCGTTCCACTCCGTTCATTAATTTATAGACTTCTATCATATCTCCCCACAGCCGTCTCTTTTCCAGGTTAAAGAGCCCTAACCATTTTAGCCTTTAATCATAGGAGTATCCTTCCATCCCCTTTACCATTTTGGTGGCTCTTCTCTGAACCTTTTCTAATAACGCTATATCCTTTTTAAGATACGGCGACTAGAATTGCACACAATATTCAAGGTGCGGTCTCACCATGGAATGATATAGAGGCATTATAATATCTTTTGTTTTATTTTCCATTCCTTTCCTTATGATACCTAGCATTCTATTTGCTCTCTTGGCCGCCGTTGCACACTGGGTGGAGGGTTTTAACATGTTATCCACAATGACGCCTAAATCTTTTTCCTGGGTGGTGGTTCCTAATGTGGAACCTTGCATCGTGTAACCATAGTTTGGGTTGTTCTTCCCTAGGTGCATAACTTTGCACTTGTCCACATTAAATTTCATCTGCCATTTTGATGCCAAGTCTTCTAATTTATCAAGATCCTCTTGCAATTTTCCACAATCCTCTTGGGTTTTAACAACTTTAAATAATTTTGTGTCATCTGCAAATTTGATAACCTCACTCGTTATTCCACTTTCCAAGTCATTTATGAATATGTCAAAAAGCAGCGGACCCAGCACAGATCCCTGGGGTACACCACTATTCACCTTTCTCCATTGGGAAAATTGGCCATTTAGCCCTACCCTCTGCTTTCTATCTTTTAACCAGTTCCTGATCCACAATAGTACACTGTCTCCTATCCCATGACTCTAGTTTTGCCAAAAGTCTCTGATGAGGGATCTTGTCAAAGGCTTTCTGAAAGTCCAGATACACTATATCAACCGACTCACCTTTGTCCACCTGTTTATTCACACCTTCAATAAAACATAACAGATTAGTAAGACAAGATCTTCCTTGTCTAAAGCCATGTTGGCTGTCTCCCATTAGGCCATGACTATCTACATGCTGAGTAATTTTATTATTTATGAGGGTTTCTACCATTTTTCCCGGTACTGACGTCAGGTTCACCAGTCTGTAGTTTCCCGGATCACCCCTGGAACCCTTTTTAAAAATTAGTGTTACATTGGCGATCCTCAAATCTTCAGGTATTAGAGATGATTTTAATGATAGTTTACAGATCACTAATAGCAGGTCTGCAATCTCATATTTCAGTTCTTTTAACACCCTTGGATGTATACCATCCGGCCCAGGTGATTTGCTACTCTTCAGTTTATCTAATAGTTGTAATACATCTTCCCGATGTATCAATATTTCCTTCAATTCTTCCACACCTTTAAATACCACTTCAGTCATGGGTAACATCCCTACATCTTCCTCAGTAAAGACAGAAGCAAAGAATTCATTCAGTCTCTTTGCTATCGGGAGGGGGCGGGGGTATGGCTAGTGACTTGTGGCTCCTCCCTCCATCTTACATTTTAACAGCAGGGGAGACAGGGGGATGTTGGGGGACTAGGAGCTTCCCCCGCCATTGCTCAATTTCATGCTGGAGGGATGTAAAAAGCTGGGGAGAGGGGCACAGATTTCAGGCTCCTCAGGCAAAGTCTAGCTTTGGTCACTCTTAGGGGCCTAGCACTGAAAATCAGCATTAGGCACCTAGCTATCTCTTGTCCACCTCACTGGCTAGACTCACTGACGAGTCTTTTCATAAGCTTTCTTAAGAATCAGAATGCAGTACTCAAAATGCGGACTATGTTGGGATTTTACAAAAAAGGAAGTACAAATGGCGGTGCATTAGAAATGTTCCTAGGAATAATCAGCATCTGTCTTATAACTTCCAGCACTGAAGTGATAAATACCAGCAGGTAATGGTCTGCAGTTACAAGGATGCCGAGACTCATCAAGCCCACTGACTATTACCCGATGTTACTCATCCATGTCGTCACTAATGATACTGCCAGGTATCCCATATCAAAAGTAACTTCATGGCGCTGGGGCAGAGGATGAAGCAGTTAGGTGCCCAGGTGGTGTCCTCTTCAATCCTCCCTGTTGAGGATAAAGGCCAAGGCAGAGAAGTTTGCATCCTGGAGATGAATGCATGGCTTCGTGGATGGGTGTAATCAAGAGCATTTTGGTTCCTGGATCATGGGATGATGTTCCAAGGACTGCAGAGCAGAGATGGTGTCCATCTGTCCAGGAAGAGTCAACATGTCTTCAGTAGCAAACTGGCTAACCTACTGAAGAGGGCTTTAAACTAGGTTTGTTGGGGATATGTGATGAAAGCCCCCAGGTAAGAGAAACATTAAATACCTCTATAGGAATGGGTAATAGGGACAACATCTGGAAAATGATGTGTATAAATGCCCATACCATGGGAAATAAGTTCCCAGATGTGGGGCTTTAATGGAAGCAGCTAACTTGGATTTAGTGCCAGTTACAGAGACATAGTTCACGGACAACCATGGCTGGGATATAACTATAACAGGCTATACGTTATTCAGAAAAAACAGGGTAGGAAGAAGAGGAGGAGAAGCATTATATGTAAAAAATAATATTAAAGCTATGGAAATACAGGGCTTAAAAGGGAGAGAGGAGGCACTGTGGGTTAAATTACAAAAAGGGAAAGAGAAATTCACTTGCATTGGCGTGATATACAAACCCTCCTCACAGGGAGAAGGCGTGGACAGATATTTAATAGAAGACATACACAGTATTGCCATGAAAGGAGAAGTGCTACAGATAGGGGATTTCAATATGCCAGATGTGGATTGGCACATCTCTGCTGCGGTATCATCTATTAGTAAGGAGATCCTAAATTCTCTACAGGGAGAACTATTCAGGCAACTTGTAACAGACCCCACACGTAATGGGGCCATACGGGACTTAGTGCTTACCAATGGGGAAAGTGTTTCTGATGTTATAGTGGGAGATCATCTCGCATCCAGTGATCACCAGATGGTGTAGTTCAGTATTAGGACTAGGCCTGATAAAATCCATTCAAAAGCGAGGGTCTTAGACTTTAGGAAAACTAACTTTGCCAAGATGGGAACAGTTGGGGGATGTAGATCTCAAGGAGTCTTTAGCAGGATGGGAACAGCTGGGGGATGTAGACAAACAGTGGGCAAAACTGAAAGGGAAATTTTAAGGGCAACAGATCTTTTTAAAAGGAAAAGGAGGCCACTATGATTCTCAAAAGAAGTAGCTCAAAAAGGTGAAGAAAAAGAGGGAGGCCTTCATGAAATACAAGAGATCACAGAGAGAGGGAGACAGGCATCTATATTTGGAAAAGAGAAGCTAGCAAAGTAATCGGGAAAGCAAACACACAAATAAAAGAAGAAATAGCCAATGCAATAAAATGGGGGGAATAAGACATTTTTCAGATATGTTAGTGAGAAGAGGAAGGGCAAAAGTGGTATTGTCAGACTGAAGGGTGAAGGGGAGGAATATGTAGAAGCTGATGAGGATAAAGCGGAATTGCTTAATAAAGTATTTCTATTCTGTGTTCACAGATGAAGGGCCAGGAGCAGGACCTTAGAAAACACACAGAATTAGGAAAAGAAGCAATGGGGATCTCAAATGATTTTCAGAAGACTGTGTTTGTGAGGAACTAGCTAAAAATAGACAAAGCGATGGGACCGGATGGGATACATCCAAGAATACTGAAGGAACTTGGGGACATTCTAGCAGCTCCACTGACTGACCTTTTCAATGCCTCTTTGGAGTGGGAGTGGTGCTAGAGGACTGGAGAAAGGCACGAAGGCAGAAGTAAGGATGTGGTTGAAAGCTACAGACCGGTTAGTTTCTGAAAACGCTGCTGAAAGAGAAAACAGTGAGGTTCCAGGAATCCAATGGATTACAGGATCAGCGGCAGCATGGATTCACCAGAGGCAGGTCTTGTCAGACAAATCTGATTGATTTCTTTGACTGGGTGACCAGGGAGTTGGACAGAGGGAGAGCCCTAGATGTGATATATGTGGATTTCAGTAAAGCCTTTGACACCATTCCACACAGGCGACTTATAAACAAACTGAGCACCCTAGGGATGGAACTCCAACTAGCGCAAAACCTTGCAGCATGTATAGCATCAACCTCAAGGCACACAGATAACAAAACCCCCATACTCCGTGATCTTCACTGCCTACCAGTCACCTCTAGGATAAAATACAAACGCATAATGATTATCTTTAAGCACCATAGCAGCATAGCTGCCACCACCACATTATCCACACTCGTTACAATGCCAAACACCACAAGGGTAAGAAGAAACTGCTCTCAAAACACATATACAATCCCATCATACATCCGTAATACAAATTAATGCACCAGCGCCGGAGCCTTCTCCTACGTGGCCCCAACATTATGGAATTCTCTCTCTAATGACCTAAGAACAACTAAGGACCTCCTGAAATTCCGAAAGGATTTAAAAACCTACCTTTTCACTGAATATTTTGGTGACCCAAACAACCACACTATTTCACAAGGAACATAAAGAACGAGCAAATAATACCATCCGTTAACCCATAAGATATGCCATACTGGGTCAGACCAAGGTCCATCAAGCCCAGTATCCTGTTTCCAACAGTGGCCAATTTAGGTCATATGTACCTAGCAGTTTCCCCAAGGGACACAGGTTCCATAATGCTTGTATTGGTTCAAGCATTGATATCCTGGGTCCCTTCTTAATAATGGTTTATGGACCTTTCCTCCAGGAACTTGTCCAAACCTTTTTTAAACCCAGCTACACTAACAGCCTTTACTACATCCTCCGGTAACAAATTCCAGAGTTTGATTACACGTTGAGTGAAAAAATATTTTCTTTTATTAGTCTTAAATAGTTTACCCTGTAGCTTCATTGCATGACCCTAGTCTTTCTATATTCTGATAACGTAAAAAATTGATCTACGTTTACCCGTTCCACTCCATTCATTAATTTATAGACTTCCATCATATCTCCCCTCAGCTGTCTCTTTTCCAGGTTAAAGAGCCCTAACCTTTTTAGCCTTTCTTCATAGGAGTATCCTTAATCCCCTTTACCATTTTGGTGGCTATAAGATCCCAGACTCTTAAAATTATGGAGTACCCTTAGAGTAAATAACCTAAGCAACCATATTGTACAAAGTTATCTGTATATAGTTATGGAATGTTTTATGTATATAGCTACATTGTAAAACGTTTTGTGATGTTCTATGTAAACCGCCCCGATCTCAGGAAGGGCAGTATATAAAACTTTGCTAAATAAATAAACCTAAAGTTACTGATAGGGTTAGAAATTGGTTGAGTGGGAGGCGACAATGGGTACAGGTATATGGAGGTCACTCTGAGGAGAAGGAGGTTACCAGTGGTGTGCCTCAGGGATCTGTCCTTGGTCCGATTCTTTTTAACATTTTTGTTAGTGATATTGCAGAAGAGCTGTTGAGTAAGCTTTCCCTCTTTGAGGATGATACCAAAATCAGCAATAGAGTAGACACCCAGGAAGGAGTAGACAGCATGAGGAGGGATCTAGCTAAGCTTGAAGAATAATTGAGAATTTGGCAGCTGAAATTTAATGCTAAAAAATGCAGGGTCATGCATTTTGGCTGCAATAATCCAAGAGAGCAGTACAGTATAGGGGGTGAAATACTTCTGTCCACAAAAGAAGAGCGGACCTGGGCATGATGGTGTCTGACAATTTTAAAGTAGCTAAACAGGTAGAAAAGGTGACAGCAAAAGCCAAAAGGATGCTTGGGTGCATAGGGAGAGGAATGGCCAGCAGAAGAAAGGAGGTGATAGTGCCTCTGTATAAGTCTTTGGTGTGACCTCATTTGGAGTATTGTGTGCAGTTCTGGAGACCGCACCTTCAAAAGGATATAAACAGGTTGAAGTCGGTACAGAGGGTGGCTACTAAAATGGTTAGTGGTCTTCATTATAAAGCATATGAGGATAGACTTAAGGATATTAATATGTATAGTTTAGAGAAAAAGCAGGACAGAGGAGATATGATAGAGACATTTAAATATCTCCATGACATAAATGCACAGGAGGAGAGCCTCTTTCGATTGAAAGCAAGCTCTGCTACAAGGGGACATAGGATGAGGATGAAAGGGGAAAGACTTAGTAGTAATATGTGGAAATATTTCTTTACTGAAAGAGTGGTAGATGGGTGGAATAGTCTCCCAGTGGCGGTGGTGGAGATGAAGACAGTATCTGAATTGAAAAAAGCCATGGGACAAACACAGAGGATCTCTAAAGGAAAAAAGGGGACTATTGTAGTAGTTACATAGAAACATGACAACAGAAAAAGATCACATGGCCTTTCTAGTCTGTCCTTCCATATCAACCACTACAACAGTCCCCTTTTTTGTATTGGGGCAAGCAGTAGATTTCTCGGGTTCCCTTAATGGAAGACTGATACTGCAGGGGCTAGAACTGGAAATGAGCTTATGCTAGGGGATGGGGAGAATGGGACTAGAAGGGAGCGGATGCTGAGAGGGGCCAGAGCTAGAAGGGAGCGGATGCTGAGAGGGGCCAGAGCTAGAAGGGAGCTGATGCTGGGGGAGGACTAGAAGGGGGTGTGGATGGGGCTGGGGGTGAGAAAAAAAGAAGCTTGAGGTGAGGATGGAGAAGGGAACATATATTTTGTTTGGGAGGGAAGAAAAATGGTCATACAGAGGGAAGAGTTGAGAGAGGGGCATAAGAATGAATGCTGGGTAA
This sequence comes from Ichthyophis bannanicus, assembly GCA_033557465.1. NCBI lineage: Eukaryota > Metazoa > Chordata > Amphibia > Gymnophiona > Ichthyophiidae > Ichthyophis > Ichthyophis bannanicus. The sequence goes on along the minus strand of CM066035.1, from coordinate 949,360,875 downwards.
GGAGGAGGAAAAGCAGAGTTAATGAATATCAGAGAAGGAAGAAACGGGTGGCGGAAGGGATCTCGGAGGCACAGAGGGGAATAAGAGGCTAGCGAAGGAGTGAGATGAGAAATGGGGGAGCCGGGCTGGAGGTTAGAAGAGGAGATGGAAAGTTGCTAGGTGAAAAGTCAAATGGGGATTGAGGACGGAGGGTTGAAGTTGAGTGGATGAATGAGTGAGTAAAGAAAGAAATGGAGAAAAGAACAAAAAGCGAAAGATCAATATGTCAGAGGCGGATATAGACAGAAAAGGGAAAAAGAGAAGAGAAGAAAGGACATGGGCAGCAGACAATGGAGAGTTAGCAGAAGACACAAAGAACGCAGAAAAGAGAAACGGAGGCAATTGCAACTAAAAAATAAAATGCCCAAACAACAAAAGATAATAAATTCAAAAGAAAATACTTTTTTTTCTAACTGGAATATGTCTGCCTTGGGAAATGTGTGCTGATGTCTTTGTGCTTTGTTCAGTATAATAGGAAATTAATTTCATAGTTTAACTTTTCTAGTGTGGTGGTGCATTCAAAGTATGGCTTTTAGGGTTCCCAGTTTATTTATTGTCTTCCTAGTTCTAAATCATGATCCCTTGTTCTGTATTTGGAGACGGACGGTCTGTTTTGCATGTATGACAGAACTGTGCTACTCTGTTTGTCTAGTTTCTGTGTATTTATTTATTTATTTATTTACATTCTCTTATATACCGCGCTATTCTGCATCAGTGCGGTTTACATTGAACAAACTGAAATTACATTGAACAGGGCATTATAACTTGGAGACAACTATTTTACAGGGAACATGGGCTATGGAGGGTTAGACACTGGGTCAGACCAAGGTCCATCAAACCAGTATTCTGTTTCCAACAGTGGCCAATGCAGGTCACAAGTACCAAAGACACACACAGGTTCCACAATCCACAGCTTGTTACTATGTTACAATGCTTGTATTGGGGCAAGCAGTAGATTTCTCGGGTTCCTTTAATTTATTTCTTTTATTTATTTATTTAGACAGTTTTGTATACCGCCTTATCCTTCAATCAAAGCGGTCACAACACAACTGTGGGATACATTTTAACACGCGGGGGATATGAGACACATACACTAATACTTACAGGGAACATGGGCAATGGAGGGTTAAGTGGCTTGCCCAAGACCACAAGGAGCATCCGTGGGACTAGAAACCCCAGTCCTTCCGGCCCAAGGTTGCTGTCCTCTAGTGGGATTTGAACCCCCGACCTTCTGGCCTGAAGTACCTTGCCCCAACCACTAGGCTACTCCTCCCTGGTTTATGGACCTTTCCTCCGGGAACTTGTTCAAACTTTTTTTAAACCCGGCTACACTAACAGCTATTACTACATCCTTCGGTAATGAATTCCAGAGTTTGATTACACGTTGAGTGAAAAAATATTTTCTTTTATTAGTCTTAAATAGGTTACCCTGTAGCTTTATTGCATGTCCCCTAGTGTTTCTATATTCTGATGATGTAAACAATCGATTTACGTTTACCCGTTCCACTCCATTCATTAATTTATAGACCTCTATCATATCTCCCCTCAGCTGTCTCTTTTCCAGGTTGAAGAGCCCTAACCTTTTAAACCTCTCCTCATAGGAGTATCCTTCCATCCCCTTTACCATTTTGGTGGCTCTTCTCTGAACCTTTTCTAATAACGCTATATCCTTTTTAAGATACAGCAACCGGAATTGCACACAATATTCAAGATGTGGTCTCACCATGGAACGATATAGAGGCATTATAATATCTTTTGTTTTATTTTCCATTCCTTTCCTTATGATACCTAGCATTCTATTTGCTTTCTTGGCCGCCGCTGCACACTGGGCCGAGGGTTTTAACATGTTATCCACAATGACGCCTAAATCTTTTTCCTGGGTGGTGGTTCCTAATGTGGAACCTTGCATTGTGAAACCATAGTTTGGGTTGTTCTTTCCTAGGTACATAACTTTGCACTTGTCCACATTAAATTTCATCTGCCATTTGAACGTCCAGTCTTCCAGTTTATCAAGGTCCTCTTGCAATTTTCCACAATCCTCTTGGGTTTTAACAACTTTGAATAATTTCGTGTCATCTGCAAATTTGATCATCTCACTCATTATACCCATTTCCGGGTCATTTATGACTATGTTAAAAAGCAGCGGACCCAGCACAGATCCCTGGGGTACACCACTATTCACCTTTCTCCATTGGGAAAATTGACCATTTAGCCCTACCCTCTGCTTTCTATCTTTTAACCAGTCCCTGATCCACAATAGTACACTGATTCCTATACCATGACTTTTTAATTTCACCAGGAGTCTCTCATGAGGGTTCTCAACCCAATCATCTGGTACCCCAGGCCAGTGAGATTTTCAGGATATCCACAATAATATGCATAAGATACATATGCATACAATGGAAGCAGGTCATGCAGATCTATTTCATGCATATTCATTGTGGATATCCTAATAAACTGATTGGCCTGGGGGTACCAGAGGACTGGGTTGAGAACCACTGGTCTACCTGTTTATTCACACCTTCAAAAAAATTTAACAGATTAGTAAAATAAGACCTTCCTTGGCTAAAGCCATGTTGGCTTTCTCCCATTAAACCATGACTGATTATCCACATGTTCAGTAATTTTGTTCGTTATAATGGTTTCTATCACTTCGCCCGGTACTGATGTCAGGATCACTGGTCTTTAGTTTCCCGGATCACCCCTAGAACCCTTTTTAAAAATTGGCGGTACATTGGCCATTCTCCAATTTTCAGATATTACAGATGATTTGGACGTGGTCAAGAATGAAATGGAACGTGTACAACTTGATCTGTTGGGTGTCAGCGAGCTGAAATGGACTGGCATCGGGCACTTTGCATCAGATGATCACATGGTCTACTATGCTGGAAATGAAAGACAAAGAAGAAATGGTGTTGCATTTATAATAAAGAAGAAACTTGCAAGAACTGTAATGAAATACAATGCAGTCAGCAAACGCTTAATCTCTATTCGTCTACGAGGATTGCCTATCAACACAACTATAATTCAAGTATATGCCCCAACAACAGCTGCAGAAGAGAATGAAATTGAAGAGTTCTATGAACAAGTACAAGCTGAAATTGACAGAACATGCAAACAGGATATCCTGATAGTCATGAGTGACTGGAACGCAAAAGTTGGCAACAAAGAAGAAGGCAAAGTAGTTGGAAAATATAGACTTCGCAACAGAAATGAAGCTGGAGAAAGACTGATAGAATTCTGCAAGACCAATGATCTATTCATCTCAAACACCTTCTTCCAGCAACACAAGCGGCGACTGTACACATGGACCTCACCCATTGGATTGTATAAAAAGCAAATTGACTACATCTGTGGAAGTCAACGATGGAAAAGCTCTGCAACATCAACAAAGACAAAACCTGGAGCTGACTGTGGTACAGATCATCAACTACTAGTATGCAAACTCAAGCTAAAGTTGAAAAAGAGCAAACCACTCATGAATGCAGCAGAATATGACCTTGAGAATATACCACTGGAATTTAAAGACTGTCTGCAAAATCGATTTGCTGCTTTAGATACAAATGACAGAGCTCCGGAAGAGTTATGGAATGACATCAAGAAGGTTGTGTTGGAAGAAAGCGAGAAGTCTCTACAAAAGGTGAAAAAGCAAAAACGGCCAAAATGGATGACGGAAGAAGCTCTGAAAATTGCCCAGAAACGCAGAGAAGCTAAAGCCAGAGGAGAAAGAAAGACAATCGCAGAACTCAACAGAGATTTCCAACGTGCAGCAAGACAGGACAAGGAAAAGTACTACAATGACACTTGCAAGGAAATAGAAGCAGAAACTATTAGAGGAAGAACAAGATCGGCTTTCCTAAAGCTACGAGAGTTAAAGAAAAAGTTCCAGCCTCGAATTGGAATGTTACAAGATACTCAAGGTTCTATGTTGAATGATGCTGAGAAGATCAAGAAAAGGTGGAAGGAATATACAGAGTTTTTATATGATAAAGATCAAGTGGACCAACAGACGTTTCAACCTGTACCTTATGATCGGGAACCATTGGTGATGAAAGAAGAAGTTGAAGCAGCATTGAAAGCCTTATCAAAGAACAAAGCACCAGGCATTGATAGCATTCCCATAGACGTATTGCAGCAATCTGATGCAGCTGTTACCATACTTACAAGGCTCTGCCAAGAAATATGGAAGACAACATCATGGCCAACTGACTGGAAAAGATCTGTGCTTATACCAATACTAAAGAAAGGTGATCCAACTGACTGTGGAAATTATCGCACAATCGCTCTGATTCCACATGCCAGCAAGATTCTACTGAAGATTATTCAAAAGAGACTACAACCATACCTGGAACAAGAACTACCTGACATGCAAGCAGGGTTCAGGAAAGGGCGAGGAACGAGAGACATCATTGCGGATGTGAGATGGATCCTTGAAAAGACTAAAGAATACCAAAAGGATATCTATTTGTGCTTTATCGACTATAGCAAGTCTTTTGACTGTGTAAACCATGAGAAACTCTGGGCCACATTAAGAAGCATGGGTATACCTGAACACCTGATCGTTCTCTTGCGCAATCTGTACATTGATCAAGAAGCAACAGTTCGAACGGAACAAGGAGAAACAGAATGGTTTAAAATAAGCAAAGGTGTAAGACAAGGCTGCATACTTTCCCCCTACCTGTTTAATTTATATGCAGAACAAATCATCAGAGAAGCAGAATTGTATGAAGATAACAGAGGTGTGAAGATTGGTGGAAGACTCATCAACAACCTTCGCTATGCTGATGATACCACATTACTGGCTGAAAGTGAAGATGATCTGAAACATTTGCTTCTCACAATCAAAGAACATAGTCTCAAAATGGGCCTGCACCTTAATGTAAAGAAGACAAAGATCATGACAACTGGCATAAACAGGTTCATCGTTGAAGGAGAAGAAATTGAAATCGTGAACAATTTTAGCCTACTTGGATCAACTATCAATAAAGAAGCAACAAGCAGTCAAGAAATCAGACGACGCATTGCTCTTGGCAGAATGGCTATGAAAGACCTAGATAAGATTCTCAAGAGCAGAGATGTCTCTCTCCATACAAAGATTTGACTTGTTCAAGCCATGGTATTTTCAATAACATCATATGGATGTGAAAGCTGGACAGTGAAAAAGACAGACAGGAAGAAAATTGATTCCTTTGAATTATGGTGCTGGCGGCGAATACTGTGTATACCATGGACTGCCCGAAGAACAAACCAGTCAGTACTAGAGGAGATCAAACCTAAGCTTTCTTTAGAAGCTCAGATGACAAGACTTCGACTTTCATACTTTGGACACATCATGCGAAGAGAGAGATCATTAGAGAAAGACATCATGCTTGGCAAGATAGAAGGTCAACGCAAAAGAGGAAGGCCAGCAATGAGATGGATCGATACAATAACAGCAGCTATGGGTACCAGTCTGTCAACAATGAGCCGCCTGACTGAAGACCGAACACAATTTAGGATAGCTATCCAGAGGGTCGCCATGAGTCGACTGCGACTCGACGGCACTTAACAACAACAGATGATTTTAATGATAGTTTACAGATTACTAATAGTAGATCTGTAACTCATATTTCAGTTCTTTAAACACCCTCTGATGTATACCATCCAGTCCAGGTAATTTGCTACTCTTTAGTTTATCAAATAATTGTAATACATCTTCCCAGTTTATTGATATTTCTTTCAATGCTTCCGAAGCATCACCTTTATATACCATTTCAGTCATGGGTAAATTCCTTACATCTTCCTCTGTAAAGACTGAAGCAAAGAATTCATTCAATCTCTCCGCTATGGCCTTGTCCCCTCTTAGTGCCCCTTTTACCCCTCTATAATCTAATGGTCCAACGGACTTTCCCAAAGTTTTTTTGCTATGAATGTACTTGAAAAAGGGTTTATTATGCATATTTGCTTCCAGAGCAAGTTTCTTCTCAAATTCTCTCTTTGCATGCCTTATCAATGCCTTGCATCTAACTTGCCAGTGCTTATGTTGTTTCCAGTTTGTCATTTGGCTCCTTTTTCCATTTCCTGAAAGATGCTTTTTTTGGCTACAACAGCCTCTCTGACCTCATCTTTAAATCACGTTGGCAGTATTTTGGCCTTCCTTTCACTTCTTATATCTGGTCTGGGCTTCCATGATAGTATTTTTAAGCAACGCCCATGCTGGATGTAAATCTTTAACCTATGCAGCTGCTCCTTTTAGATTTTTCTTAACAATTTTCCTCATTTTATCATAGTCTCCCTTTTGATTATTAGTTTTGTTTGGGTCATTGTACGAGATGTATTCAGCACTGTACAGAGGCATGTGGAAGGTAATTTGATAAGGAAGCATCTACTTTACATCAAAGAGTAGGCAACTAATTAGGTACTGTTTTAGAAATAAGAGCAAGTATCTGCTTTTCTGTATTAAATTCTAGCATAATGGCCGAAAATGTGAATTAATTTCACTAGGACTAAACAGAATGCATACGTCAAAGCACTGTTGGACAGTTCCACAGTTGGACAGTTCTGAGGATCTCGAATGAGGCAGGAAACCCTGGACTTCTCTCCTAATACTGGTTCTATTGAACTTGGGTGGTGCTGGAGGAGATGGCATGTCATGAAAAGAAATAAATGTCCCCAGTGTCACCTGGAATAGGCCCCATTATTGTTGTAGTTTCACTGCTCTTCCTGCAGAGGTGCTCTCCATGGATTGGAGGCATGGATGTTGCTCTCTTCATCTACATTTGTGACCATGAAATCAGGACCATAGGTGAAGATACCTTAATGGTGAAGGAAGTGGCACAGATTACTGAAAGAACTCAATGTTGGTCATTTCTGGGCCCAGGAGTGATTCCAATTCAGAGTGATCTCCAGTGAATGTGCCTTATTTTCCAGGGTCCAAGGAAGGTTCAAGGGATCCAGAGATGAAGCATCCAGGAGAGGAGGGTATATTGAAGGAACACCCCCAGTAGATCCTGTGGAAGTTATAATCCCCGTGCTATTCCTTTACCTGTTGATGAGTCTACCCAGGGAAATGGCCTTGGTATGGGAGACCTGAAAATCCATTCTCCGGATCAGATTGGTCCTGGAGAGAAATCAGAAGATAAGTCCAGTTCCAGTACAAGTGCCACAGCTGAGGGCTCTGTAAAAGAGGAGTTGTCTATGGATATGGAAAGCCAACTGGGCCCCTGTATCAAGACCAACCAAATTCCCCCAATGAGCTCTCAGCCCCGCAGGCCATTCCAAAAGGGCCACGTCAGAATCAGAGAGACCAATGACTGTGGCATGCATAGTGGAAAGTAGTAATCTGATGCCCTAAGAACTGCTATAGCACCCTAAGGGGATAAACTGAGTTGGATGTTGTCCCCTTGTCCATGCAAGGGACAAGACCTGCCAATTCGATGTACCAAAGCTTCCTCAGAAGTGGTGGTGGTGGCCAATGGATTTCAAAATGGTCCCCTATATTTGTCAACAAAACCTCTACAAAATGCACAATTAGGGAGACCTTCCCCCCTGAACCCACCTACTCCCTTCCTCCCTTCTCTATTTCTGTGGATAACCCTACACTCCTCCCTGTTTCCTCAGCCTGCAACCTTGGGGTCATCTTTGACTCTACTCCCTCTTTCTCTGCACATATCCAACAGATAGATAAAACCTGTTGTTTTTTTCTCTATAACATTGGCAAAATTCATCCCTTCCTTTCTACACACACTAATAAGACACTTATCCACACTTTAGTCACTTCCCATCCAGACTATTGCAATCTCCTCCTTGATGGTCTCCTTCTGAATCATCTCTCTCCCCTTCAATCTGTTCAAAACTCAGCTTTGCGGTTAATCTTCCTTATATAACCCCCCTTCTCAAGTCGCTTCACTGGCTCCCTATCCGCTTCTATATCCAGTTCAAACTTCTCCTACTGACCTATAAGTGCATTCATTCTGCTGCTCCTCACTACCTTTCCTCTCTTATCTCTCCCTACACCTCTCCTAGGGAACCCCCCTCTTCTGGCAGATCTCTTCTATCTGTGCCCTTCTCTTCTCTTCTACTGCCAACTCCAGACTTTGACCCTTCCACCTTGCTGTTCCTTACACCTGGAACAAACTACCTGAGTCTGTGCATCAGGCTTCATCTTTGGCCTTTTTCAAATCCATGCTGAAAACTCACCTCTTCGAGTCTGCTTTTGGATCATGATCCGCTTAGTCTTCTATGTGTTTCCTTACCATTCCCCTAGATATATCCTTGTCCTCAGCTCTTGTGTTGTCTGTCTTGACTAGATTGTGATCTCTGATTAGCAGGGACTGTCTCTTACATGTGTTTGTACAGCGCTGCGTAGGCCTTATAGTGCTATGCAAATGACAAGTAGTAATAGTAGTTTATAAGCCTTGCGTATGTGTTAAAACAGTATTTTCAAGATAATTTTCTAACAGGTCACCTTGATCAGCAACCCAAGTAGATGCCTATTGTAAGCTTGTTTTATAGAGGGAGACAAGCATCGATTTTATAAAATGCCAGCACAAAAGCAGCCAAAATTGTGACTAAAATCGGGATCTGGTGTAAATGTATGCGACTGGTGCCCGCGTAGTTGAGTAGCCTATGAGCTTTCTTCACACTCCTCCAAACATGCTCCGTACCCCTGTACACTCTACTTGTCACAACACACACTTGTATGTGGAGAGTGATTCTATAAGAGGCATTTTACATGTGTATACAGGCATGTATGTGCAATAAATCCTTTATAAACATGCCACTTTTGTATGCAGAGATCAACACTTATAAAATTGTCCAGCGTATCCATGCAAAAAATAAGAGTGGCCAGCACATAAGAGAAGCCTTTTAATAAAGTGCGCTACGTAGTTAACGTGAGTTTAGGTGTGCGGTAAGTGTGCTCTTGGGTCCACAGTAGCTGTTACTGCAAGGGCAGGACTGATACCACATGCTCGTTCATGCAGTAAGCGTGACTCATGCATCAGAGTGGCGAGTGATTGCCCGGAAGGATATGTGCGCTATCAGTGTTGCGGATGCAAGCACGGTATTAACTTCTCATGTTAGGGTTCAGCATCGCATATTGACTGCCAGGAACAAGCTGTCTATGCCCCCAAGAGTTAACACAGAAGATCAGCACGTAATGCACGTAACCTTTCATGCTATTAGAACAGTAAAAGGGCCCCACGATATACTTTTCCACAGCATACGCTTAGAAGTTCTTGAGTAATGAAGACTGTTGCGGTTCCACACATACACGTCTCTAAAGGTAATATGGTGACATGGAAGGGCAGACTAGTTAGGCCATGTGGTCTTTTTCTGCCGCTTGGAGGGGGAGCTTCCAGGGCACCTAGGCGCGTATGTGTCTTCCCAGCACACGCGCCCTGCTATAAAATGAAAAATGGAGGAGCCTTCTCCTCTACAAACGAGAGCCATAAATGCTATCTCACAGTTTCATAAAGAGATAAGAACACATCTTTTCAAAGAACACTTTGGTGATATAACAGCCGTAACTGTACATCCTGTAAATCCTCTCTACATCTTCACTCAAATAACAGGCCTGACAATCACATTGTAGCTCAACAGGACACTACGACTGCCACTAAATATCACATTTATTCCTAAATTTACACCAAGTAAACATGATCATGTAGCATAAGTTAAATCCAAAATACCTTCTGTTCATTGTTCTACTGTATCTGTTAACTGTTTTTGTATATTCCTTGTAACTTTAAACTTGTAAATTTGTAAAACCGTAAAATGTTACTTTAATGTCAACCGCATTGACCTTAGGAAATACAATAGATAAAAAACATCAAATAAATAAATTACCCTCCCTGAAAGGAAACTCATGGAGGCAGAGCGCTCCTGCCGTTTGCCCTTGTGACCGTCATAGATGGTGGGGGGATGTGAGCTGGATCGGCTCTCCTTAGCCTCTCTCATGCTTTCTAGCAAGGCAGGTGACTGGATTTTCCTTTTACATTTTCTCTTCTGGTTTTGTTAGACCAGCTGGTGGCATAATTCTCACACAGGGAAATGCAGCGTCTATACAGTAGATTCAATATGTAGGTTTCAACAGAAAGGCAGAGTGGACTAACTCTCAGGTCCAGAGGGGCTCATTTAAACACCAATTAAACATAGGTTTATGTGTCGGAATGGCTGGTTTTAAAATTGCCTGCCAATATGGAAGTGAAACTAGGCACATGTAACCTGTCTGCAAGATGTAAACGGGAGGAGTAGCCTAATGGTTAGAGCACAGGCTCAGGAACTAAGAGACCAGGATTTGATTCCCACTGGCATTCCTTGTGGCCTTGGGAAAGTCACTTCACCCTCCATTGTCCTGAAAGAAAGGCCTGGCAATCTAATGCCAAGAAAACCCAGGAGCTGCTGGGTTGGTATTGACTGAAAGGCACACATTGGCATCTTTGGACATAAGCAGAAGCATCGCAGCAGGGGGAGGTAGCATTGAAGTGTGATGCACAGAAAATAAGCAACTAAACTGCCTTTCCATGGGGTCATTTTCCACAGGAAACTACGTGCATGCTTCCCCTTTGAAACTTGGTGTAACCTCTGTATATTAATCTGGGGCTGCCATAAACATATCTTCTTAGAAGTGAGGGGACAGGAGTGTCTAGCTTATGTTTATTCATTTTCTTAACCACCCTTCAAAGACTATCACAGCAAAAATGTAAAGTCTGTTCTAGAGTCATTGCTGACTCCTTGCAACTCAGCAGTCCCTGGGTTTTCTTGGCAAAGTGTGACCAGAAGCGGATTGGCAGGCCTTTCTTCCCGGACGACTTGCCAAGGCTACAAAAGTACCAATGGGAAATGAACCCTGATGTCATGGTCACTAAGCTACTGCACTAGCCAGTGTTCTACACCTCCCCCTCTGCAATTAATAAATGGCTGCTAAATGTCTTAAATTCCTTTTTCAATGTTAATTTGGTAGAAACAGAGGAAATCCAAGCAGAACGGGAGTTTTTTTCTCTTAGATGAGTGGAATATAAATTGTCAAATGAATAAAATTACGGTCTACTCCATGTATACTGGGTCTCTACTCTTCAAAGATTAAAGGCAGCTAAACTAAGCCTGTTAACCCCTTTTGACTTAGTACTAAAGGAGGGGGGTGGACTTTTCCTAAGAAGCTGAAAGAGGCTATTGTTTGTTCAGCACTTTGAAAACTTTCTCTTGCAGGTCAATCAGTTCACAACTAGGGACACATTTCAAAACTCGCTTTCATGGGGAGCTTCATAAAGAGAACAGGGAATCATCGCTTAGATCATTGCCACTCAGACTTCAGTCCTAAATTATTCACGGAGACTACCCTAACAGCTGTATCTCATGACTTGTTGCTTAGATGTCTGCCTTCGATCCATCTAGCCTGCTTAAAGTTGTGTGGGGTGAAGAGACTAGTGCACGACTGTTAAATCATATTTTATTGGATTGTTCTTCAGAGGATCGTCTTTAATGAACGTGTCTCGTTTTCCTTGTGCAGTTACCCAGGGTTCCATCTTCTCTCTGCTTTGGAGATCTAATGAGGACAGAAGGGGTCAATTTCCCAATGCATGCTGATAAGTGTACATTGAAACCGGCTGAAATAGATCAGAAGCATGGCCATTTTAAACAACAATTTCTCTAAAATTAAAAAAAAACATAGAAACATGATGGCAGAAAAAGTCCATATGGCCTATCTAGTCTGCCCTTCCATATCAACTACTATAGTCCCTGTTTTAACTTTAGAGATCTTCTGTGTTTGTCCCATGCTTTCTGGAATTCAGATACTCTCCATGCATCTACCACTCTTTCTGTGAAGAAATATTTCCACATATTACTCCTGAGTCTATCACCTTTCAGCCTCATCCTATGTCCCCTCGTAGCAGAACTTGCTTTCAATTGAAAGAGGCTCTCCTCCTGTGCATTTATGTCATGGACGTATTTAAACGTCTCAATCATATCTCCTCTATCCCGCCTTTAAGGTGTACATATTAAGATCTTTAAGTCTGTCCTCATATGCTTTATAACGAAAACCACTGTCCATTTTGGTAGCCACCCTCTGTACTAACTCGATCCTGTTTATATCCTTTTGAAGGTGCGGTCTCCAGAATTGCACACTACACTCCAAATGAGGTCGCACCAAAGACTCGTACAGAGGCACTATCAGATCAATTCACTGATAACAGAGGCCCTGACATTTAGGAACTATCCTTAATTAACATAGCAGTGCAATAACATAGCAAGTGATGGCAGATAAAGGCCAGCATGGCCCATCTAGTGTGCCTAGAAAGGAGTCTAGAGCTCTACCTGCTGCTCCTTGCAGGTTACCCCCTCCATGCCTTTGTTTAGGGTTGGACTCACCACTCCGTACAGGTTACTCTCCTCTATTTTTTGGGGGTGTAAAAGTTATTTACATTTGCTTTGGTATTCCATCCTCTTGCTGTGTCTGTCCCATGATGTTTTGAATTCTGTCACTGTTTTGCCCCCTACCACCGCCTCCATCAGGAGGGAGTTCCAAGCATACATCATCCTTTGCGTGAAAAAGCATTTCATAAGTTTCCCTTCATTTCATTTCATCTCATTCTACATTAACATTATGCAAATATTTATGCAAATGAGGCCCTGCACTTAGTCTTCTTTGCACATGACCCTACACCCCCCTTGTGCCACCCCTGTCCCAAGGACTGGGTTGAGAACCACTGCCCTAGAGGAAAGGAGGGGTGCGGAGATATGATACAGACGCTAGCAATGCTGACATATTCCAGTTAAGAACTTCAAAATAAAAAAGTATTTTTCTACCTTTTGTTTGGGCATTTTATTTTTCAGTTACAATTGCTCCAGTCACTTTCTTCTGGTTTCTTCGTGTCTTCTACTAATTCTCCATTGTCTGCTGCCCATTTGTCCTTTCTTCTCTCTTCTAGTTTTTTTCCATTCTCTCTCTACATCTGCTTTAACATACTAATCTTTCTCTTTTTGCTCTTTCCTCCATCTCTTTCTTTATTCCTTTATCATCCACTCAAATTTCACCCCTCCATCCTCAATCCCCACTTACTCTCCCAATTCCCGGCCAATCGTAGATGTTTCTTCCCTCCCATACAAAATATCTTTTCCCCTCTCCATCCTCACTCCCCCAGCCCCATCCCATTCTAGTCCTCCCCTAACATCAGCTCCCTTATAGTTCCAGCCCCACCCAGCATCTGCTGCCTTCTAGTCCCATTCTCCCATCCCCCCACATCAGCCCATTTCCGTCCTAGCCCCCTATCAGCTCATTTCCAGTCCTATTCCAGCCCCCATCAGCCCATTTTCAGTCCAAGCTCCCCATCAGTCATTTCCAGTCCCATCCTAGTCCTCTTTCAACCCATTTCCAATCCTAGCCTGCCCTTTCAGCTATTTTCAATCCTATTCCAGTCTGCATTAGCCCATTTCCAGTCCAAGCCCCCCCCCCCATCAGCCCATTTCCAATTCTAGCCCCCCATTGGCCATTTCCTGTCCTATCCCAGACCCCCCCCCCTGAAGAGCCCCGCACCTATTTAAGCTGCTTCAGAGATGAGCTGGGAAGGCCCACGCAAGGCCCCAGCTCACGTCTGCACAGCCGCCAGCATGAAAAGCGTTGTTTTCCCTCACTCTGGTGGCTGTGTTACTGTGAAGCGTGTTGAATGCCGGGAAAGGTTAATGAGCATTTCCCGGCACTCACACACTTTACAGTAACACAGCCGCTAGTGTGAGGGAAAACGGCGCTTTTCACACTGGCGGCTGTGCAGAGGTGAGCCAGCACCTCACGCGGGTTCCCCGGCTCACCTCAGAAGCCGTCCATTGTGCACGAACGCAGTTCACGCAGGGCCCCCCGAAGCGTATGGCACTGTGCAAACAACATTCTCGCACAATGGACAGGCCGGCCCTGCCTCGGGACACACCTATCAAGTCAGGTTTTCAGGAAAGCACAATGAATATACATGTGAGAGATTTACACTCAATGGAGGCAGTGCATGCAAATCTCTTTTATGCATATTCATTGTGGTTATCCTGGAAACCCGACAGGCTAGATGTGTCCCGGGGAATGGATGGAGAACCTCTGCTTTAGGGTAAGTCTCCTATGTCGTCTGGCACAGATCCTGTATCATTTTGGTCACTTTCCTCTGAACTGCTTAAAGTCTTTTAATATCGTTAGTGAGAAGCGGCCTCCACAACTGAACCAAGTGAGGCCTCACTGATGACCAGTATGGGACATTATCCCTCACTCCCTCCTCTCTGCTGGTTATGCCCTTAACATTCTTCTGGCTTTGCCCATCATCTACATTTCCATGATTTATGATTAGGCATTCCTGGGGGTGAAGAATGGCTGGAACGGGAGGATCAGTATCTATGCATATATGCAGAGATTTTGCCTGCACATACATGCACATGTCTACACCCGATTTCGAACAGATGTAACTTCATGTGAGCTCTTTCAGGGAGGCTACAGGTTCATATATGGCTTTTATAGAATCCAAATTAAAATAAGGTGAAAGTGTCTGATTAACACCTAAGAATGAATAAACATAAGACCCAACCACTCAGACCTCCAAACGTTTAGAAAATGTCATATGTTCCAGATTAGGTTTTTTTTAAAAGTTGCGGTATAGTAATCAGGTGAAGATCTTGGGGTCACAATAGATTCTGAATTGGCAAGGAAAAGTCATAGAGAGGTTCTCTCATCTCCATAATCTACATTTATTTGCAGGTAGGATTCTCCAAAAAAGACCCTAAATTTGGCATTGCAACTCTCATCCAATCTCTGCCCAATGACAATATTTTCCTTACGTTGGGATCATTTCATTGGCTTCCTGTTCAATATTGTTTAAAAATTTTTATGTTGCCCTCTGCTGTGTTTAAGGTCATATTGATGATCTACCTTGATTGTGGGCTTTACGATTTTGTTCTTAATTAATTCATGGATGGTGTTTTACCTTTATTGTATCTTTTGTTTTGTATTTTTGTCATGATTAATTATGTAATTTTATGCTAATGGACATCTTAGGTGCCACCAAATCACAGCCCCCAGTTTCCTGAAGCAGATTTTTCAACACTTGCAGCAATTATGTAGCACATTCCCATATCTTTCCATACAGCTGCATACTAAATTGGCGGGGGGGGGGGCGTTCATCTTATAAAAATGGCATTTTCTGTCTTTTATTTTGGCCTTTTTTGGTGGAAAAAATGGATGTTAATGATTGGAAGAGAGGAAAGAGAACGAATAGGCATCAGAAAGGAATGGGCCACGCGGGCCCTGACCCCACCAAAAATTGCAGCCAGCTGGCTTTATATGGGTCCCATCTGCCGTGGGCAAAAGAAGAAGAAAAACTGTGATTGCAGCAAAGACCCTTCCTGTCTGCCCACGGAAGATCAGATCCCTGCAGGCAGAGCAGAAAGGGTTCTTTTCTTTTGCCCGTGGGGGATGGGATCCCTATAGCCATAATCTGCCTGAGGGGAACCTCCTGCATGGAGTGGAGTTAGGCTGGAGCTTGGGGCAATGCTTGGCTCCCTGAGAGGAAGGGATCTGGAGGATGAAGACGGAGGGGACTCTCAGAGGAAAGACATGGAGAGTGGGATCTCAGGCACGATGGGCAGAGAGATAAGGGATGGAAGGAAGGATGGGGGAATCATGGAGCAGAGGAAGAAGAGAAAAGGGAAGGGGAGGGAAGGTGGATGAGAAAGAAGGCATCCTGGACTGGAGAGGAAATTCAGGATTGGGAAATGAAAGAATGATCCCCTATATCACCTCCCCCCTCTGATCCCCTCACACACAACATATCCTTCTCTCCAATCCCATTCAAACCCCACAGCCCTCTCCCATCCCTTTACTCTCTCCCCACCTGATACCTCCAGTCATTCTCACATCACACAGTACCATCTCTGATCCCCACCCATACCACTCACTGCCCCCTAACTCCTGCACCCTTTTCCAATCCCCTCACTCACACTCAGGAGCATTTTCCATCTCCACTCTCTTTCCTTCCCCTCCCCACTCACTCACTATCATGCCTCAGTCAGTCCATTTCCCCTCGTCATCCCTCGTGCGTATCCTAATCTCACTTATCTAAGAGCCTCTGGCTGGAGGTGCTTTTCTAGGACTAGGCTGCATGCTGCGGCCTATTGCTAAATGCAGTGGCAAGATTGAATTTGGCTTCCAGAAAGGCGCTGGGGCACCTTGTGCATAAAACCCCAAATGCAATAAACATGGGGAAGCTGAATGTTTTGGCTAATGGCTTCATTAGATTTTCCAGGTCAATTTATCAAAATGGGTTAGTTTTGTGCATCCAAGACACAATTAGTCAACCAAATAATCTTCCTAAGATGACTAGAAACTTTTTTACCATAGGCAAATATAACCTCAGGATGGCTTATGCCATACATTTAGTGAAATTTTCACTATAGGGAACAGCTGACGCTCACATCACTGGTCAATATAGCCTCCAAAGGATTTTTATTCATAATAATTAATTTCTAACTATAGCATTTCAATTCCACACGAGTACTCCTGGGGATTCGAATTACTTATAATATACTGTAACACCAAACATACACATTACATAAACAGCGTCATCTTAACAAGCTCAACGGGGCATCGACGGACTTGACTTCCATCTCCTGTAAAACAACAGAAGGAAAGCTTAATATATATAAACAATAGTAAGTGCGCCTAACAAGATCTACAGTTACTTAACTTTAGAAGTCCGTGACCAGCATCCCACTGCAAAGTGATCCGTTGTCAAAACGAAACCGAAGAATCTTCAATATTAAAACAAGGCAGAAGAATCTTCTCACAATCTTCATTCAAACATTCAACTCATACCCTACAAAAGCTTTTGTTTAGCCAACCACGGGCTTCCTCAGGGGCTGAGAGTAACGCAAAACAGAAGACAATAATCAAAGTACTTCCTTCACCTTCCCCGCCATTGTTAAAAACAGCATCTGATGTATCGCATTTTATAGGGCCATCAACCAATAAAAACACTCTACATAGAATGACGTTAACACATGTGTGAAAAGTCAAACATCAACCCTCACCAAACCCTAACTACTAAAAGATTGGAACTCCAAAGTGACACCGAACAAAGCATTTAAAGAAACAGCGCCCACTCGATCTTATCATTTAAATCATAAGGATGTAAGGTGTTTAAAACATAAATCCACCGCTGTTCTTTTTGCAATAGTAGCCGACCCCTATCTTCTCTTCTTATGTTGTACGGAACATGTTCTAACACTGTACAACGCAAATCTTCAAAACAGTGGCTTAATTCTAGACAGTGCTGTATCAATGGTGTATCTATACGTGCCTTGTTCAAACTATATTTATGCTCTGTAAGTCGTGTTTTTAAAGGACGTGTAGTTTTGCCCACATATAATTTGAGACAAGGACACCATAGTGCGTATATCACAACCGAGGTGTTGCAAGTTGTATTGTAAGTCAATCGACGAACTTTACTTTGATATTTTGTACAAATCATGTCTTCCATGATTTTACAGAAGGAACAGTGATCGCATGCTATATGGCTTGTCACTATAGCAGTCTCACTCTGACATGGAACTGCGGAGCAAAGCCAGTCTCTCAGATTTCTACTGTGGCTATACACCATGTGTAAAGAAAAATCTGAAAGTTTAGGATGTGTTTTAAATAAGCCCCATCGCTTCCGCAATGAAGCTGCTATACAGTTAGAAAGACTTGAATGCTGCAAAACGCATATTATAGACGGCATTTCAGATTAAGTCATCAAATCTGATTCTACATGGTAAGAGTTAAGTAACCATTCATGATTTATTTATTTATTTTATTTATTTATTTTATTTTATTTTACATCTCTTATATACCGCACTCTTTGTCATCAGCGCGGTTTACATCGAACAAAGATTCAGCACCATAAGCAAGCGTCTGAGTTACAGTAAACAGGGGAATAAAACTTGGATAACAGGGTAAAATCAGTAAATGGAGTCATACAACCTGGTTAGCAATGTGATTAAGAATAACGGAAATATAACAATGAACTATTAACATCTTAAAAATAGCGCAGATGAGATAGAAGACAGGCACATAGAACCTTCTACCAAAGGTCTGTGGAACCTTTCTATGTGGGGAATTCTGGTTCAATAGGTGAATCGGTGTGTCCATGATTCACAGAGAGGGGTCGTGCCTCTGCACTCACTGAGAAGTATTTAAGGAATAGGTAGTGTTTGAGGGCTTTTCTAAATTGCAGTAGGCTGTTGATTGCTCTGATATCTGGCGGTAGTGCATTCCAGAGTCTAGGGGCACGAAGGCTGAAAGCCCGGTTTGCTGTAGCTGAGGTGCTTCTAGTAAGTTTGCAGGGAACCATTAGCGAATTTACTGCAGTAGATCTCCTTGATCTATTCGGGGCTATGGGTTTGATGAGTTCAGTTAATGATGTGGGGGAGAGACTATTTACTGCTTTGAATGTGAGTAGTAATGTTTTGAAAATGATCCTGGCATGTATAGGAAGCCAGTGTAACTGCATTAGCAGGGGTGACACATGCTCACATCTAGATGCCCCATAGAGAATCCTCGCAGCGCTATTCATTGCGAGCTGTAGGGGGTTCAGGGTGGATTGAGGGAGGCCTAGTAAAATGACATTAGCATAGTCAAAGTGAGGCATGATCAGAGCCTGGTAGATAGTGCGAAAATCCTCAGGTTCGAGCAGGGGGCGAAGATGTCTTAGTGACCGGATTTTGTAGTATATGATTCTTACAGTGTTGGCTATATGTGCTTTCATGTCAAGGTTCTGGTCGAGTGTAACGCCCAGATATCTTATGTTGGGTTTTGATTGTAGCTCAGCATCCTTCACCTTCAGGAACTGTGGGGGGCTGAAGCTCGGGTTCCTTGACATGATGATTATATCTAGCTCTTTTATAGGCTTTCTTCAATACTGAACTAGGGAATCCGCGTTTTTCAGATTTGAGCATCATAGTTTTAGCTTGTGTTTCAAATTCTTGCAATGTAGAGCAAATGCGTCGACATCTCAAAAATTGTGAGTATGGCAAACTGCGTTTTAAATGCTCGGGATGGAAACTCGTAAAGTGTAAAAAAGTGTTCTTATCTGTAGGCTTAGTGTATACAGTAGTCAAAAATCCCTCTAGATGCTTACTAATCTTAACATCTAGAAAATTAATTAATTTATTTATTTATTTAACTGCATTTATATACCGCTTTTCACCGCTACATTACAAGAACTACATTCACAAATGTATTTCTTGAGCTTGTATATCAATTTCAAAACTGATGTTAACATTACATTTATTCAAATACTGAAAGAATTCATTCAGAAGATCCTTTGAACCGTTCCATAGCAAAAAAATGTCATCTATATACCGATACCACTTGATGATATTTGATGCATACCTAGAAGAGTATACATACTGATCTTCAAAAAAATGCATATACAAGTTTGCTAGTGAGGGAGCTAAAGTAGCTCCCATAGCTGTCCCCGAAATTTGTTTTCAGAGAAGGATAGCTGTGGAACGACTGATACAGACTTTAGCAGAGTATTGTCATAAAGAGGTTATTCCCAAAGGCTTACGGATTTGGAAAGACCCAGGTATGTTTTTAGAGGATGAAGCTAGGGCTACAAATGGGCTGATGCTGGAGGATGGTAGAATAGGACTGGAAGGGAGCGTATAATGAGAGGGTCTGCCAGGGGAAAGAGGGGGCAAGAAGGGAGCTGACATGGGGGAAGGAGGGGGCTGGAAAGGAGCTGAAACCTGGGATGTACTGAAGGGGGACTGGAAGGGAGCTGACACGTGGGAATGGGAGTGATAGGTGGTTGGGTAATGGGGAGGAGGCTGGAAGGGAGCTGATATGCAAATGGCACTGGAAGGGGAAGGACAGAGGGTAGGGCGACTGGAAGGGAGCTGACGGTGGGGGTGGCACTGAGAGTGGACGTGAGCTGATATCTGCGATGGTATTTGGACTAGGAGGGGATGGACAGTGGGGAAGGAGGGGGACTGGAAGGGAATGGACACCAGTTGCAGTCATTGGAATGCAAGGCGGTTGACATTCAGCCCTCTTTTAATGTGTTATTTCCCTCCCTCCTTCCCCAACACCCACCCACCCCTGGGATAAACGTAGCTTTATAGGTACTTACACATCTTAAAAGACAGGAGGTGCTCGCAGGTGAAGCTCATTACCCAAATCAGTCATACGCTAAGGACCTGAGATTAATTAAGCTTCAGGTGAACAAGGTATATTAAACGTATTAGGTACAGTTTTATTAGTATAAATATCCATAGCAACCCTTAGTAAGTAAAGAACTTAAAGATCTAAACACAAGCTTAAAACTAAGATGCAGACAGCAGTCCAGCAGCGAGATGGGGGCTTTCCAGTCTTTTGCATTGAGTGTCACATGTATGATTTTCTCCCAGTTGGTGAGAAGTCTTACGTGTGCACTAGGTGCAAGGAGCTCTTTGCTCTCAGAGAACGAGTCCATTCTCTAGAGGCTAGAGTAGCAGACTTGGAAAACATAAGAAAGACAGAGAGGTACATAGACGAGACCTACAGGGATATAGTCCTGAAATCCCACCTCCAGTCTGGCAGCATCCCTGTTGCCATGGAGGAGAGAGGTCACGTGACAGGAGAGCATCACCCTGGTGAGGCAGAAAGTTATACTGTAACTAGGATCTGTCCTCCAGGTGATGTAAAGCCCTCTCGCACCAAGGAAGTTTCTCCAGGGCAATGTGCCCATGAGGGAAGGGTTAGGACAGCCGTTATAGTTGGTGATTCGATCATTAGGCATGTAGATAGCTAGGTGGCTGGTGGACGTGAGGATCACCTGGTAACATGCCTGCCTGGTGCGAAGGTAGCAGACCTCATGCGCCACCTAGATAAGGTCTTAGATAGTGCTGGGGAGGAGTCTGCTATCTTGGTACATGTCGGTACCAATGACATAGGAAAATGTGGCAGGGAGGTTTTGGAGGCTAAATTTAGGCTTTTAGGTAGGAAGTTGAAAACCAGAACTTGCAGGGTAGCATTCTCCGAAATGCTTCTTGTTCCACGCCCAGGACCCAAAAGGCAGGCAGAGCTCCGGAGTCTCAATGCGAGGATGAGACAATGGTGCAGAGATGAGGGTTTTGGTTTGTTAGGAACTGGGGAACATTCTGGGGAAAGGAAGGGCTCTTCCGAAGGGATAGGCTTCACCTTAACCAGGATGGAACCAGGCTGCTGGCATTAACCTTTAAAAAGGAGATAGAGCAGCTTTTTAACTTTTGAAAGGGAGACTATGATAAGATGAGGAAAATAGTTAAGAAAAAACTAAAAAGAGCAGTTGCAAAGGTTAAAGACTTACATCAAGCTTGAGTATTGTTGAAAAATACTATCTTGGAAGCCCAGACCAGCTGTATTCCATGCTTTAAAAAAAGTGGAAGGAAGTCCAAAAAACTGACAGCATGGTTTAAAGGTGAAGTCAGAGAGGCTGTTGTTGCTAAAAAAGCATCTTTCAGGAAATGGAAAAAAAGAGCCAAATGACGAAACCTGGAAACAGCACAAGCACTGGCACATCAAATGCAAGGTATTGATAAGGCAGGCAAAAGGAGAATTTGAGAAGAAGCTTGCTGCGGAAGCAAAAACGCGAAATAAAGACTTTTTCAAGTACGTTCATAGCAAAAAACCTGTGAAAGAGTCAGTTGGTCCATTAGATGAGAGTCATTTGGTCCATTAGATGATTAGAGGGGTTAAAGGGGCACTAAGAGGCGACAAGGCGATAGCGGAGAGACTGAATGAATTCTTTGCTTCGGTCTTTACTGAGGAAGACGTAGGGATGTTACCCATGACTGAAGTAGTATTTAAAGGTGCGGAAGAATTGAAGGAAATATCGATACATCGGGAAGATGTATTACAACTATTAGATAAACTGAAGAGTAGCAAATCACCTGGGCCAGATGGTATACATCCAAGGGTGTTGAAAGAACTAAAATATGAGATTGCAGACCTGCTATTAGTAATCTGTGAACTATCAATAAATCATCTCTAATACCTGAAGATTGGAGGATCGCCAAGGTAACACCAATTTTTAAAAAGGGTTCCAAGGGTGATCCGGGAAACTACAGACCAGTGAGCCTGACGTCAGTACCGGGAAAAATTGTAGAAACCATCATAAAGAATAAAATTACTCAGCATGTAGATAGTCATGGCCTAATGGGAGACAGCCAACATGGCTTTAGACAAGGAAGATCTTGTCTTACTAATCTGTTATGTTTTTTTGAAGGTGGGAATAAACAGGTGGACAAAGGTGAGTCAGTTGATATAGTGTATCTGGACTTTCAGAAAGCCTTTGACAAGGTCCCTCATCAGAGACAAAACTAAAGAGTCATGGGATAGGAGGCAGTGTACTACTGTGGATCAGGAACTGGTTAAAAGATAGAAAACAGAGGGTAGGGCTAAAAGGCCAATTTCCCCAATGGAGAAAGGTGAATAGTGGTGTACCCCAGGGATCTGTGCTGGGTCCGCTGCTTTTTGACATATTCATAAATGACCTGGAAAGTGGAAAAACGAGTGAGGTTATCAAATTTGCAGATGACCCAAAACTATTTAAAGTTGTTAAAACCCAAGAGGATTGTGGAAAATTGCAAGAGTATCTTGATAAATTGGAAGACTGGGCATCAAAATGGCAGATGAAATTTAATGTGGACAAGTGCAAAGTTATGCACCTACGGAAGAACAACCCAAACTATGGTTACATGATGCAAGGTTCCACATTAGGAACCACCACCCAGGAGAAAGATTTAGGCGTCATTGTGGATAACATGTTAAAACCCTCGGCCCAGTGTGCAGCGGCGGCCAAGAGAGCAAATAGAATGCTAGGTATCATAAGGAAAGGAATGGAAAGTAAAACAAAAGATATTATAATGCCTCTATATCGTTCCATGGTGAGACCGCACCTTGAATATTGTGTGCAATTCTGGTCGCTGTATCTTAAAAAGGATTTTATTTATTTATTTATGTACATTCTCTTATATACCGCGCTAATCTGCATCAGTGCGGTTAAAATCATCAGTGCGTTTAAAAGGATATAGTGTTATTAGAAAAGGTTCAGAGAAAAGTCACCAAAATGTTAAAGGGGATGGAAGGATACTCCTATGAAGAAAGGTTAAAAAGGTTAGGGCTCTTTAACCTGGAAAAGAGACCGCTGAGTGGAGATATGATAGAAGTCTATAAATTAATGAACGGAGTGGAACGGGTAAACGTAGATTGATTGTTTACGTTATCAGAATATAGAAAGACTAGGGGACATGCAATGAAGCTATAGGGTAAACTATTTAAGACTAATAAAAGAAAATATTTTTCACCCAACGTGTAATCAAACTCTAGAATTTGTTACCGGAGGATTAGTAAAGGCTGTTAGTGTAGCTGGGTTTAAAAACGTTTTGGGCAAATTCCTGGAGGAAAGGTCCATAAACCATTATTAAGAAGGGACACAGGATATCAATGCTTGACCCAGTACAAGCATTGTGGAACCTGTGTCTTTTGGGGAAACTGCTAGGTACGTATGACCTAGATTGGCCACTGTTGGAAACAGGATACTGGGCTTGATGGACCTTGGTCTGACCCAGTATGGCATATCTTATGTTCTTATGTTCTTACATTGGAAGGTACTGGGAGGGAAGAACTGGAAAGGGGGCTGATACTGGGGAGAGTTAGTGGAACTGGAAATGGGCTGATGGAAGGAAGTGAAGAAGAGATTAGAAATGGCAGATGGACCATGGACCATAGACCACAGAAAGAGAGCTAAGAGAAGACAGGAAAGCAGAAGCCTCAGATTGGGACCAGCATGATCAGCGAATAAAATGGTCAGACAACAAAGGTAGAAAAAATAATTTTATTTAATTTTAGTTATCGGACTTCGTGCTAGTTTTATATTTTACACAGTATTGGGGAACTGCATCTCTTATTTGTCTGATATTGCACTGCATGTGGACTGGCTTCTTGGGATTTCAATTTAAATTTAGTCTACATATTTTTATTTTTACTTTAGATTGTGGTTACTTATTCTGTACTTGGTGAGGGTCGATATTGTGAGTGTGTGACTGAGGTCAGGTATTCTGTTAACATGGAGTTTGTACATAAAGATCTATACTGTACTTTAGTAATTTGACTTGTTCAGCTTTTCAGATAGGTGTATGGATGTTCCAGGGCCCACTGTAGTATTTACAGTGACACTTTTTTTGGATGGGCTCCTTATGTGAGTTTTGGAAGTTTGTGCTGATATGGTGTGGTATGGTAGGTTTGCTCTTTGTTGTAGGGTTTTGTATTAGTTCACAATATGCCTGGTACTGGAGAATAGTGGTTGTTGTTGTTGTTGTTGTTAGTGAGATGATCAGAATCAGATTTTTTTTTTAAATATTGAGTTCTGTGGGTGAATATCCTGGATCTGTTCTGCACCTACTGTGGCTGCAGAATATATGGTTAAAAAAGAAAAAGCAAGAACCATAACGCAGTTAATAACAACAAAATAAAAATGAGTTATAATTTAGTTTTATAAACTGTGCTGTTGGGTCTTGCTGTCTTTTAGTTCCTTGGTGTGCAAACGGGACTGTAACTAGCCCTGTGCAAGCAGTGCAGCCGCACAGGGCGGAAAGGTTTGGGGGGCGCATTTTGGTTGTCTGCTGTTGCCCTGCCGCCGCTGGCAGGACAATAGCAGGCAGTTAAAATGCGCCCAAAGCCTTTTCACAGCACTTTAAGCAGGTCTGGTCCCTCCCTTCTCCGACGCGATGTCAGAGTAGGGAGGGACAGATCTTCTTAAAGTGCCGGCGCCTTTCAGATTGGATGCATGCCCCCCTCCTCCTCCTCCCCCCTCTCCTCCTCCCCATACCTCTGTCCAGCGCTGCCTGCTCCTTCCCTGCTGCTGGCACCTCCATGAAAAAAACAGGGGGTGGCAGCAGTGAAAGAGCAGGCAGTGCTGGATGGAGGTATGGGGGGAGAGGGGGTGTGCATCTGAGCTGCAAGTTGCACAGGATGTGATTGCAGCTTGATATGGCCCTGTATGCAAACATCTTGCATTTCCTCCATATAATCTAATTGGCTTGGTTCAGTTTCTGATTGGATTTCTGAGGCAGCCCTGCCCTCCTCTGGGGTGGGGGGGGCCTTTTCATACTTTGCCTCAGGCAGCAGATTGCCTTGAGCTGCCCCTGCTCATACTCCACCTCTACATTGTTTTTGTTATTTATTTAACATTTCTTATATACTGCCTTTCATGATATCAAGGTGGTTTACATTGAACAAACTGAAATTACATTGAACAGGGCATTATAACTTGGCGATAACTATTTTACAGGGAACATGGGCAATGGAGGGTTAAGTGGCTTGCCCAAGACCACAAGGAGCACCTGTGAGACTAGAAAACCCAGTCCTTCTGGCCCAAGGTTGCTGTTCTCTAGTGGGATTTGAACCCCTGACCTTCTGGCCTGAGATAGCTTGCCCCAACCACTAGATCACTCCTCCCTCCCTCCTTGTTAAGTGCTGTTGAGTTGGTGCAGACTCATGGCGACCCTCTGGATAGTTGTTGTAAACTATTCAGTCTTCAATCGGGTGGCTTTTACCTACGGGGAAAAGGGACAGCTGCCCTGGGATCCTGCAAAACGGGGGCCCGGATTCCCTGCTGCCCATGGGTAATGGCAACCCTGCTCCTGCCCCCGTGCCTGCTGCCGCCCCTCTCCGGGATATGCAATGGTGGGCAACACATAAAAAAGGCACTGGGGAAGTGGAAGTGGAAGCACAAATGGTGCTGTGGTGCTGGAAAAGAAGGTAACACCAGTGCCATGGTGCCTTTATGTGTTTCCAGAGATGCATATCCCAGAGAGGGGCAGAAGAGGAAGAGAGGGGGCGCGCAGATGAAGGGGGATATGGACAAAGTGGGGGCACAGATGAGAGGAGCCCTCACTGGAAAAGTTTGCCTCAGGCCCCAAAAGGGGTCCAAGTGGCCCTAAATGTTGATAGAGTGGCATCCATAGTGGCTATTATTGTATTGGTCCATTGCATTGTTGACCTTCCTCTTTTGCATTGACCTTCAACCTTGCCGAGCATGATGCATATCTCTAATGATCTCTCTCTTTGTATGATGTTTCCAAAGTATGAAAGTCAAAGTCTTGTCATCTGAGCTTCTAAAGAAAGCTGCCAGACTAAGCCAAACCATCTGCTTGAGCAGCAGCAGAATGGAGCAGCGTTGGTGGCAGAGGACCAGAGAATGGCAACAAGACTATCTGTATCTTTACATGCACAGAAGAAAGCCCTGGCTAGCCATGAAAACCCAATGGACAGTCACCTCTACATAGCCAGATACGTGTTATCTCCCAAAATTCAAGTGACCGAGAGGATTCTGAAACTGGAAGATATGTATGGGTAATTCGGAAACCGACCTTTTCAATATCGGTCTTTTAGTAGTCTATTTTCAGCCACGGCAGCGATCTATCCAGCCCTTATTTTAGAAATAGCTCTCTCCACGTGATAAATCCTGAAATAGCCTCCATGGAGTGAAAGTGATGCAACAGGTGTAACTACGTATGAGAGTATCTGGGCACTGCTGCGGATAATATGAGTAGAAAGTAACATACACAGCTATAAAATAGGCACATTTTCAAATTTTTATAGGCATCCTGTAATAAAATTACTACCTTGGGGGGAGGGGCATTCCTCTAGGCTGGAACAGGGCAGAGACCGTAATAATACATGTACTTTTGTATTTTCAAAAGTATGAGCCTTATTTTAGACGATTCTAGGGCAGATCAAATTCATGGAGGGGTTGCGCTGTATGTTGAGTCACATAGGATTAAAGTTTTGCATGAAACAAAATACACTGTAGAATCTCTGGGCCCGATTTTCATAGGACGTTATGCAGGTAATTGCCCTAGTTACCCATATAAATGCCTGATCCGGGATTTTCAAAAAGAACCTACATAGGTAGTGCCCTTTGAAAATCCCAGATATGTCCCTAACGTGCCAGATGCTATGCGATTTGCATTGCGGCATGTTAGGGGCGTTCCGGGGTGGAGCGGGGGCAGAGGAAAGGGCTAAATTGGTAGCAGCGAAGTCCTCTGCACCTTAAAGATAGGCGAGGTTTATATTCCAGACACAGGGGCTAAGCGTGTAGCATCGAAAATTGGTGCTACCCAGCTAGCTCCTGCAGCTTGTATAGCAAGACCCAGATTTTCAATTTCGAGGCTGCACATGACCCCAGCATTGAAAACCCAGATTAGGCGGAAGGGGGCGGATTAAGCGCCGATGTAGCGCAGAGCACCGCCCAGATGAAAATCGGGCCCTCTATGGATAGAAATCACATGTAAAAAGAGGAAGGCAATAGCAGTGAGGGTATACTACCAACTGCCTGGCCAGAATGAACAGATGGATGATGAAATGCTAAAAGAAATCAGGGAAGCTAACAAAAGTTACAACACAGTAATAATAATGGGCGATTTCAATTACCCAGGTATCAACTGGGCCAGTATCACAACAGGATTCAAGGGTGCAGTGGAGGAATATGTAGAAGCTGATGAGGATAAAGCGGAATTGCTTAACAAATATTTCTGTTCTGTGTTCACAGATGAAGGGCCAGGAGCACGACCTCAGAAAACACGCACAAACAGGAACAGAAGCGACGGGGATCTTGAATGATTTTCAGTAGACTGTGTTCGTGAGAAACTAGCTAAACTTAAAGTAGACAAAGTAGACCAGATGGGATACACCTGAGAATACTGGGGGAACGAGGGACATTCTAGCAGCTCCACTATCTGGCCTTTTCAATGCTTCTTTGGAGTCAAGAGTGGTCCCAGAAGACTGGAGAAAGGCACATGTGGTCCCTTTACACAAAAGCAAATGTAAGGATGAGATTGAAAATTACAGGCCGTTTAGTCTAAGCTCCACGGTGAGTAAATTATTGGAAACCCTGCTAAAAAGAGAATAGTTTCTGGAGTCCAGTGGACTGCAGGATCTGAGGCAGCATAGGTTTACCAAAGGCAGGTCTTGTCAGACAAATCTGATTGGCCAGGGTGACCAGGGAATTGGACAGAGGGAAAGCCCTAGATGTGGTGTACTAAGATTTCAGTAGTCTTTGACACCGTTCCGCACAGGCGACTTATAAATAAACTGAGCACCCTAGGGATGGACCCTAAAGTTACTGCCTGGGCTAGAAATTGGTTGAGTGAGAGGCAACAGAGGGTACAGGTAAATGGAGCTCACTCTGAGGAGAGGAAGGTTACCAATAGTGTGCCCCAGGGATCTGTCCTTGGTCCAATTCTTTTTAACATCTTTGTTAGTGATATAGCGGAAGGGCTGTCGGGTAAGGTTTGCCTCGTTGCGGATGATACCAAAATCTGCAATAAAGTAGACACCTAGCATGAAGTAGATAACATGAAGAACGATCTAGCTAAACTTGAAGAATGGTCAAGAATTTGGCTGCTGAGATTTAATGCTAAAAAATGTAGGGTCATTCATTTGGGTTGCAAAAATCCAAGGGAGCAGTACAATGTAGGGCAGCGATGGCGAACCTATGGCACGCGTGCCAGCTGTGGCACGCGAAGGCCTTGCAGCTGGCACGCGGGAAGGTCCGCAATCGAAAAAAAAAACAACAACCCTGTCTGCTGCCGTTGTCAGGGCCGCCGCGGCAGAATCGAGCGTGCCGCGGGGCCCCCCTGTACCCACCCGGCAGAGCCTGTCCTCCCCGTAGCAGCTCTCTCTTTGGAGCTGCAGTCAGACGCGCCGGCTTGCAGAGCGCGAAGGGAAGAGTTTCCCTTTCGCGACTCTGTTAAGCCCGCGGGGGCTGATGGGAACTTCCCATCAGCCCCCGCGGGCTTAACAGAGCAGTGAGGGAACTCTTCCCTCGCGCTCTGCAAGCCGGCGCGTCTGACTGCAGCTCCAAAGAGAGAGCTGCTATGGGGAGGACAGACAGGCTCTGCCGGGTGGGTACAGGGGGGCCCCGCGGCACGCTCGATTCTGCCGCGGCGGCCCCGACAGCGGCAGCAGGCAGGTTTTCTTTTTTTTAAAATTTTCCCTGGGCTGGGCTGGGCTGGGCGGGGGGGGGGTGGGGGGTAGGAGTGGGGATGGGCTGGGCTGGGCTGGGCTGGGGGGGGGTTAGGAGTGGTGATGGGCTGGGCTGGGCTGGGGGGGTTAGGAGTTGTGATGGGATGTAGGGTGGGTTAGGAGTGGTGATGGGCGCTGGGCTGGGCTGGGCTGGGGGGGGTTAGGAGTGGTGATGGGCTGGGCTGGGCTGGGCTGGGGGGGTTAGGAGTGGTGATGGGCTGGGCTGGGCTGGGCTGGGGGGGTTAGGAGTGGTGATTGGCTGGGATGGGCTGTGGGGGGGGTTAGGAGTAGTGATGGGCTGGGCTGGGCTGGGCTGGGGGGTGTTAGGAGTAGTGATGGGCTGGGGTGGGGGGGGTAGGAGTGGTGATGGGCACTGGGCTGGGGGGGTTAGGAGTGGTGATGGACACTGGGCTGGCTGGGGGGGGTTAGGAGTGGTGATGGGCACTGGGCTGGCTGGGGGGGTTAGGAGTGGTGATGGGCGCTGGGCTGGGGGGGGTAGGAGTGGTGATGGGCGCTGGGGGGGGTTAGGAGTGGTGATAGGCGCTGGGGGGGCTTAAACTAAAAATTGAGTGATGGGGGATTAGGACTGGGAGTGGGCTGATGGGGAGGTTAGGACTGGAAATGGGCTGGTGGGATTAGGACTGGGAGTGGGCTATGGGGGGCTAGGACTGGTAATGGGTTGGGGGGGTTGCTAGGACTGGAAATGGGCTGAGTGGAAGGGGGCTTGAACTGCAAATAGCTGTTGGGGATGGGGCTTGGAATGGAAATGGGCTGAGGGGAAGTGGGGGGCTTGAACTGCAAATAGCTGATGGGGACGGGGCTTGGAATGGAAATGGGCTGAGGGGAAGTGGGGGGCTTGAAGAAGGGAATGGATGCTGGGTGAGACTGGAACTAGAAGGGAGCTGATGTTGGGGGAGGATTAGAATGGGATGGGGCTGGGAGAGTAAAATGGAGAGGGGAAAAATATTTTGTGTAGGAGGGATGAAAAATCTACAATTGGCCAGGTATTAGGAGAGTAATTGGGGATTGAGGATGGAGGGGTAAAATTTGTGTGGATGAAATAGGAATGAGGAAAGAGCAAAAGGAGAAAGATTAGTATGTTAAAGCAGATGTAGAGAGAGAGAGAATGGAAAAAAAACTAGAAGAGAGAAGAAAGGACAAATGGACAGCAGACGATGGAGAGTTAGCAGAAAACATGAAGAAACCAGAAGAAAATGGCTGGACCAATTGCAACTGAAAAAAAATGCACAAAAGGTAGAACGATATCTCTTTATTTTGAATTTATTAACTGGAATATGTCAGCTCTGGGAAATGTGCATCATTAACATCTGCGCTTTGTTTGGTACAAGAGGAAATTCCTATTTGACGTTGCCACTTGTTCTCTTTCCCCAGTATTCACTGAAATGTATTGGTTTAATATTTGCAGTGTTGCCTTTTGATAGGTAGGGTATGGTGCTTTGTGAGTCCTGGTAATGCTGTCAGGATACGGCGGGTTTGCTATGGGTTCTAAATGGGCAGCGTTTGTAGTAGTTCCTAATGTGCCTGGCGGTTGGCACTGGATTATAGTAATGTAGAAATCTTTTAGTCTTTCTTTATCCATACACTCATTAAGAGACATGTTTACTAAAAGTTAGTGTATGGTAACATTATGCAAATATTTATGCAAATAAGACCACTTATGCAAATGACGTGCTGGCACTTTGAGGAAATTCTTTGGTTTTGTGCGGCAGTTTGGGCACTCGGGCTCAAAAAGGTTAGCCATCACTGATGTAGGGATTGAAGTACTTCTGTTCACCAAAGAAGAGCAGGACCTGGGTGTGATTGTTTCTGATGATCTTAAAGTGGCTAAATAGGTAGAAAAGGCAATGACAAAAGCTAGAAGGATGCTTGGGTGTACAGGGAGAGGAATGGCTAGCAGAACTGAGGAAAGGAGTTGGGAAGGTAGAAAGGCAGATGCGCAGGTGCGCAGGTGCAGTGAAGTGCTCCCAAAGGCTTTCCTAATGGACGCTGGGGAGGGTTCCCACATGGGCTCTGTTGGTACTGATGATACCCATATGTGAAGACTGCATTCCTGCTTGTTCCTGGAGATATTATCATATCTCCTCTATCCTGTCTTTCCTCTAACGTATACCTATTAAGATCTTTAAGTCTGTCCTCATATACTTCATAACAAAGACCTCTAACCATTTTAATAGCCACCCTCTGCACAGACTCCAACCTGCTTATATCCTTTTGAAGGTGTGGTCTCCAGAATTGCACACAGTACTCCAAATGAGGTCACACCAGAGATTTATACAGAGGCACTATCACCTCCTTTCTTCTGCTGGACATTCCTCTCCCTATATACCCAAGCATCCTTCTGGCTTTTACAGTCGCCTTTTCTGTTTAGCTACTTTAAGATCGTCAGACACTATTTATTTATTTATTTATTTATTTAACACTTCTTATATACCACGCTATTTCTCATCAGTGCGGTTTACATCGAACATTAAACACTTGGACATACATTTTTGTCCTACGTTTACATAAAACAGGGTTATAACTTGGAGTTAACTGAGGAAACTATATACATATGAGAATTTAGCTTCGAATGAATAACGGGTTGAATCATAACAGGTTTTACAATCAGAGTCAGATTGCAGCGTTTTTGTACTCTGCTATGAAGAATAGTTAAAAGTGCAGTAATATCATACTGGTGTACAGACTGATTGCAGATCTGGTATGCCTGTGTTCTCAGGTGACATAGCTGGGTGAGTGTCATGGGGGGGATCATCTCTCTGTGTAAAGTGTAAGAGGAACAGGTGATGTTTGAGGGCCTTTC